>JACEIK010002158.1:215739-228228 GCA_018107945.1 Datura stramonium | reverse complement strand
CCGGCTTTAACTCTATGTTGCTCCTTGAGTGAATTCAGAATATTTCGTTGACCACAATTAGACTTAGTTAAACTATCTTGAAAACTTCTATAATCAACACTTGCAAAAGTTAATATCACACTTGAACTTAATAATTAGCTGAATTGGTCCAGTCCCTGTGGGTTCGACATTCTGGTTCTTAAAAAGAGCCACTATATTACTTGCATGACCCGTACACTTGCGGGACCGTCGTCAATAATCATAAGTAAAACTGAACATTGGGTCAAACCTGCTGAAAACAAAATATCATGAATGATGAACATGCATAACTAAAATCATGAGGAACAATGGGAGACTTGTCATATAACCGAAATTACCACAATAGAGCTTACATGGTCCCGACTATCACACTCAAGTGGGCAGAGCCGTCCAAAACTTTGCCAGGATTAAGGACACTACCATGATGTTGATATCAAGATGAAGGCCCCTTGGGGTAGGGGAAGCTCACAAGGGAGGTCCCAAATAATCTGAACATACCTATGTTGGTGCGTAGTTCTGAGGCATAGGGTTGACTGACCCTTAGCCTACTCAGTGCTAGACACTACTCCAAAAAAACATGCATATGCTCTCCTTCGTTTTTCAACGAAGCTGAAAATAATGGGAGTCTAGACTCCAAAAACCATGTGGTAAGCTAATTCATGAAATCATAAAGACATACTTGATCATATGGGCTTGCCTAATACTTACACATACTTGAAATCAACTTGATTTACTTTGAAAACATGAACATAGACATGGGTATTTCGAAATAATACTTTCTTCATAAGCATCTCATCATATTTGAGCACATACTTCGTAGATCTTAACTTTCATGGACTTTCATGGATAGGCATCATAATCTAGAAAACTTGAAAACATAACTTATATTTTAAAACATTGTAAAATCTACCCATTAATCAAAATTCAACATTGAAAACATGCTTAGATCATACCCATGATAGATACTTAGGAAATTCACACATTGGGTAAAAACCCATAGAATCATCATTAGAAATTAATGAATTGAGAGAGGATTGGGCATTGGTGTGGACTATTGCACCCATTTATAGCCTTATATACCTGAAAAGGTCTGATTTCATCACTTCCTTGATTGCCCAAAGAGAATTGTAGAAGAACTTTGAAGAACTAGGCTTGATCACCTCTCAAACCTCTAAGCTTGCATGCATGAATTAGGATAGCATTAGAATGACTTAATCCTTCTTAAAACACTCTATTCTAAGCTTAAAACGATGTAGTTTAGGCCTTAGAAACTTAGGAATTATGGAAAAGCCTTTAGTAAATTCACAGGAAAATATACACTGCCAGTCCCCACGAAAGCCTGGACGACTTGTGCCCTGGACCACGACTCGTGGTCTGCCATTCATTTCTTGCACTTCTATAAACCTTCTGAGGGTCACCACAACTCGTGGTGTACCCTATGAATCATGGTGATGACCCGTTAGGTGCACTTCCTGCTTTCCTTCATCCTCCAACCACCTTTGACCACGGTTGACTGAACGGGTTGTGGGGATGACCACGACTCATGGTCACACCCGTGGTCACCCCAAACCTAAAATTTCCAAACATAGTCAAACCCCTCCCCATGAGTCACTTAATGACTCGTGGTGTTCCTGACGGGTCACTGGATGACTCGTCTTGTGACCTTGTGTAGAAATTCCTATTTTCTCCATAGTAACTCCCGGGTTTGATCTTAGGATTTTTGGGGTATTACAATATATCCCCCTTAGAAACATTCATCCTCGAATGTGGAAAAACATACTAAAAAGTAGAGAAACGCAATCATCATACTCAAATACTGAACATACATCCTGAAAACTAACAAAGTGACTGACTCTAATTTGTACTACATGGTTGAACAGAATTCTTGAATCACACATGCATTCATTAACATAAAAGAAACTTGGGTACATAAGATGAACATGAAACGAAATAGAGTACTAAGGAGGAAACTGATACCTCAAGCTGAAACTGAGACGGAAGGGAGTAGATGTGGGTATTTAGCCATCATATCTGCTTCAGCTTCCCACGTAGCTCCCTTAACATGCTGATTCCTTCATAAAACTTTGACTCAGGCTACTTCTTCATTTCTTAGCTTACTAAATTGACAATCCAGTAATTCCACTGGAACCTCTTCATAACTAAGATTGTCCTTCATACCTCCACTCTCCACCGGAACAACTAGAGATGGGTCACCCAAACACTTCTTTAAGAGAGATACATGGAAAACGGGATGGACTAAAACAAATTCTGAGAGCAACTTCAATTTATATGCTACCTTGCCAACCCTTTTCACAATCCGTTATGGGCCAACATAAAGGGGACTGAGTTTCCCTTTCTTTCTGAACCTTATCACTCCCTTCATGGGAGATACCTTCAGACACACCCAATCATCGACTTCAAAATCAATTTCTCTCCTCCTCACTTATGCATAGGACTTTTGGCGACTCTGAGCTGTTTTCAACCTATCCCTTGTGAGCTAAGCTTTCTCCATGGCCTCATGGACTTAATCTAGACATATTATCGCAACTTCACCGACTTAAGACCAACCAATAGGCGATCTACATCTCCGTCCACAGAGAGCCTCAAATGGATCCATCCGAATGCTGGAATGGTAGATGTTGTTATACGCAAACTCAGTGTCGCGCCCTGCCTTGGGGGGTATGACTGGCACCTGGTGCCCTAGTAGGACCTGGGCTGCTAACTAGTGAGCCTAAGCACATCTGGTGCCTGGCTGGCTCTACCTCAGATTCCTGGAAACAACAGGCTATATAACGGCTGTAAATACAACCTCCGGCCGACTGGGCCTATAGCCACCTGTATATAACTTCAGCTGACCAGAATCCTACTCTTATAGGGAAACCTATGCGGGCCGACAAGGCCANNNNGTATAACTTAGCATAATCCTCCATTGAATCAGTAGTTTTCACCGGTAGAAAATGAGCTACTTTGGTCAACCTGTCTACAACAACCCAAATAGAGTCATACTGTCGGCGTGTACGAGGCAATCCCGTAATGAAGTCCATATTAATCTCCTCCCACTTTTATGTAGGAATACTAATATCTTGGAGCATATCTCCAGGTCTTTGATTCTCAACCTTTACCTGTTGACAATTCAGACACTTGGCCATAAACTCTGCTATGTCCTTCTTTATGCTATTCCACCAATAGACTTCTCGTAGGTCACGGTACATCTTGGTGGAACCTGGATGTATAGAATATCTGGAACCATGAGCCTCGTGCAACATCTGATCTCTCAAATCACCAGCATCTGGTACACACAAACAACCCTGATATCGAAGCACACCATCTCCCCTTTAGGAGAAGACCTCCACTTCCTGATTCTGAGCAGCTTCCTTCAACTTTACCAAAATAGGATCCTTGTCTTGTCTAGCTTTGACCTCGATCACCAAGGAAGATTCTGAACCATTTTGAAGAGTAACTCCTCCATCTATCAAGCCAACAAGACAAACTCCTAATCATGCAAGTTGATGCACCTTCTTCACTAACTCTTTCCTTTCCCATCTACATGGGACACACTCTCCATAGAAACCCTGCTAAGAGCGTCTGCCACCACATTAGCTTTGCCCGGATGATAAAGGACACTCATATCATAATCCTTCAAGAGATCCAACCACCTTCTCTGAAGTAGATTCAAATCCTTTTGGGTAAACACGTACTATCGGCTTTTGTGGTCCATAAACACATCCACATGTACCCCGTACAGGTAGTGCCTCCAAATTTTCAAGGCAAATACTACCGCTGCCAACTCAAAGTTGTGAGTTGGATAGTTATTTTCATGGACTTTTAGCTGCCTGGAAGCATAGGTTATAACTTTACCGTGCTACATTAGTACACAACTAAGGCCGATCCTTGAGGCGTCCCAATATACCACAAACCCATCGGTACCCTCAAGTAGGGTTAACACTAGTGCTGAGGTGAGTCAAATCTTTGACTCTTGGAAGATCTTCTCACAGGCCTCTAACCACTAAAACTTCACCTTCTCTGGGTCAACTTAGTCAATGGTGCTGCAACGGATAAAAACACTTCAGTGAAACTCCGATAATAACCAGCTAAACCCAAGAAACTACTGATATTCAAAGGACTAACTGTTCTAGGCCAATTCTTCACTGCTTCTATCTTTTGAGAGTCTACCTGTACACCCTCACTTGACACCACATGACCAAAAAATGCCACAGAGTTCAACCAAAACTCGCTTTTTTTAAATTTAGCATACAACTGGTGATCCTTCATGGTCTGTAGTACCACCCTCAAATGAGCGGTATGCTCCTCCTCGCTCCGAGAATATATAAGGATGTCATCTATGAACACAATCACAAACATATCCAAGTATGGCTTGAACACCCTATTCATCAAATCTATAAAAGATGCAGGAGCATTCGTTAGTCCAAAACACATAACTACAAATTCATAGTGACCATACCGAGTCCTGCAGGTTGTCTTCGGAATGTCACTCTTCGGAACCCTGAGCTGATGGTATTCAGATCTGAGGTCTATCTTTGAGAAACACTTGGCACCCTGGAGCTAGTCAAACAAATCATCAATCCTGGGGAGAGGATACCTGTTCTTGATGGTAACTTTGTTCAATTGTTGATAATCAATGCACATCTGAAGGGAACCATCCTTCTTTCGGACAAATAGAACTGGTGCACCCCACGGGGATTTGCTTGGTCTGATGAAACCCTTGTGTAAGAGATCCTTCAACTGTTCCTTCAACTCCTCTAACTCAGCTGGGGAAATTCTGTAGGGAGGAATAAATATAGGTTGCGCATTAGGAAGAAGTTCATTACCAAATCGATCTTCCGCTCGGGAGGAATCCCCGGTAAATCATCTAGAAACACTTCTGTATTCTTACACTACAGGAACTGACTGGATAGTCGGGGTCTCGGTCATAGCATCCTTAACCCTAACTAAATGGTACACGCAACCATTAGCAATCATCTTTCTGGCCTTAAGGTAGAAAATGAAGCAACCTACAGGCACAACTGAACTACCCTTTCACTCTAGAACTGGCTCACCCAAAAATCTAAACTCTACCGAATGGGTTCTATAATTAACTAAGGCATAACATGCATGTATCCAATACATGCCAAAGATAACATCAAAATCGGTCATGGCTAGCTCTACTAAATCTGCTGAGGTGATTTTCTGAAGGACTATGACAGGGAAATTTCAGTATACTCATCAAGCTATAACTGAATAATTGACTGAACTAGAGACTGAAAAGGGTTTTGATAGGATTCCAGGACTGACTCCGAAACTACTAGCGACATAGGGTGTCACAAAAGATAAGGTAGCGCATGTATCTAACAATGCATATACATCAAGTTGGAATACTCATAAAATACCAATGACTACATCTGGGGAGACCTCCTACTCCTAATGAGATGCTAGGGCATAGAATCTATTTTGGCGCTGACCACCACCCGCACTAGAAGATGCCCCCTGCTGAGCTGGGCATGTTGGTGGAGCTGCTTGACTGGAGGCTGGGCCTTGGCCCCTATCATCGCCCTATCTGGCTACTGGGCAATCTATAAGCATATGTCCGAGCTTCCCACACCCGAAGCAAGAACCTAAACTTTCTAAGCACTGACCTGTGTGTCTCCGGCCACACCTGCCACACTCTGGAATGTTGGACTCTACGAGTTTGCTATCCTGACCTTTAGAGCCTGATGCTCTTCCCCTATGGTCGCGCTTGGATCTGGATGGCGCACTCATAGCTGACGGCGCTAGGGTTGAAGATCTCTGGTGGAACTGCTGGCGGTGCCCACTAAGTCTCTGCTGGGGGAATCCAAAGCTATCAGTCCTGGCCCTCTTGGCCTCTCTCTCCCACTCACTCACCTGTACCGCCTCCATCTGCTGGGCGTATAGAACTATCCAGGGAAAGTCAATGTCCTGGTGAAGCATCACGGTCCGGCAATCTTTGACAAAGTAATCTGTTATCCCATGCACGAACCGACTCACTCGGGATCTCTAATCTGTCACCATCTCAGGTGCATACTTGGACAAGCGAGTGAACTCCAATGCATACTCTTGAACTATCATCTTTCCTTGCTTCAGGTTCACAAACTCGGCTGCTTTAATCTCCCTCATCTCACGAGGGAAGAACCGATCCATAAATACGGTATGGAATTGAAATTGAAATTGAAAATGCTACATACAACTGATAAAGAACCCTCGAAAGATGAGGACTCACCAACTGAGACTAGAAGACACAAATACTGAGAGTATAGCTAATGGCGGGACTGAGACTGAATATTCGAGCTTGTATTATGAAACGATAAAGCATAGAGTACGCGATCAGTATGTGGAATGTACCGAATATGCAAGGTAAGTAAAACCGCTAACTAAGTAAAATTAGTAATCAAGCATAACATAAAACAGTCCATCATAAGAGTATGAGAATAGGGCTTGCATGCTATTATCTGAAAACATAATTTAAACATGATTGCATATCATAATTGAATCAAATGACCCAAAGCTGAAAACTGATAATCATAAGTAAAAACTAAACATTTGGGTCAAACCTGCTAAAAACATAATATCATGACTATGAACATGAATAACTGAAATCATGAGGAACAATGGGAGACTCGTCATATAACCAAAATTACCACGATAGAACTTACGTGGTCCCAACTATTACACTCAAGTGGGCAGAGTCGTCCAAAGCTTTGTCAGGGCTAAGGATGTTACTATGAAATCGTATTAAGCTGAAGGCCCCTTGGGGGGCAAGGGAAGCTCACAAAGGAGTACCTAATAATCTGAACATACCTACGTTGGCACATAGTTCTGAGGCATAGAGTTGATTGATCCTTAGCCTACTCGTCCTAGACACTACTCCCAAAAATATGCATATGCTCTCTTTCATTTTTCAAAGAAGTTGAACCATCGTCTAGTGACGAAGCTGACTCATAACATACATGCATAATTTTGAAATCATAACATGAGGAGCCTTGGGCTCAAACCATACCACAAGCTGAAAATAGTTGGAGTCTAGACTCCAAATTCATGTGGTAAGCTAATAACATGAAATTTAGGTAAATCATGACTCATACTTGATCATATGGGCTTGCCCAATACTTAAACATGCTTGACAGAGACTTGATCATTCAAAAACATGAACATGGATATGGGTAATTCGAAATTATACTTTCATCATATATATCTCATTATACGAGAATACATATATCATAGATCTCAACTTTCATGAACTTCCATGGATGGGCATCATAATTTGTAAAATATGAAAACATAATTTATAATTGAAAATATTGTAAAATATGTCCATTAATCATAATTAAATATTAGAAACATGCATAGATCATACCTATGATTGATACTTAGAGAATTCGCATATTGGGTTAAAACCTCATAGATTTATCAACTAGAATTTTCATGAAATTGAAGAGAGATTGGGCATGGGTGTAGATGGATACACCCATTCATAACCCCACATACCTGGAAGGATCTAATTATACAACCCTCTTGAATGCCCAATGGAAATTTGGGGAAGAACTTGATGAATCTAAGCTTGATCACCCTTAGGAGCTCTTAGACTTGCATGCATGAAAGAGAATAGGCTTATAATGAAATTACCCCTCTTAAAACATACCTTTTTGAGCTTAAAACAATGTAGTATAGGCCTTAGGAATTTAGGAATTATGAAAAAGCCCTTAATAAATTCGCAGGAAAATACTCACTACCAGTCCCAATGAGGGACTGGACGAATCGTGGTTTGGGGGAACGAATCATCGTCTGCCTGTCATTACCATCACTGGGATCACACCTCTGAGGGTCACCACGAGGGACACCACGGCTCGTGGTGTACCCAACGACTCGTGGTGACCAAGTCGTGGCCTACACTGTCCAAGCTCTTCAACCTCAAGTCAACTCCTGACCACGGACCACCTAACGACTCGTGGTCTCACCCGTGGTTAGCCCAAAATCCCAAAAATCCAACCAAGTCTACCCTTCTCTCCACGAGTCACTTAACGGCTCATGGTGCACCTCACGAGTCACTGGACGACTCATCCTGTGACCTGGTGCATAAAATTCTATTTTCTCCATTTTAATCCTCGAGTATGATCTTAGGGCTATCGGGGTATTACACTTCTGCTTATTCATGATTAGTTTATCACCTTTCTCTTGATGTGTTCTCTTTATCCACTATGGTCATGCCATGGTTCAAGTTGGAGCTATTCGTGGTTCTAGGTTCCGTGTCTTGATACGGGGTCTCATCTCATGTCGTGATAAACTTGGTATCGGACCAAAGGTTTAGAGTTTCCTAGGGTGTCTGAAAGCCGCGTTGAGTATTCTTTTTTCATGGGTGTAAAGCGCACCACACTTATGGGGAGAGGCTACAAGACGTTTTAGGAAATTTCCCTTCTTTCATGATCAATGTCGTGCGAAGAAGTAACTCTATATTCTTCTAACTCATGCTATACACGATTGCATAAATATGCCTCCACGCCAAGTGAATGAAAGAAGGAATGTCAATGGAAATACCACGATAATAGTAATAGAAACGAGCATCAGTAAGCCCCTCCATCACCAGTAGATCCTATGCCCGAGCAGGTCACTCATGCCGAGTTTAGAGCGGCATTTCAGATGTTGGCATAGGTGATGACTGCCCAAGTCAATCAGCAAGCGGTGGTTCATGTTTCTCAAAAGGAGAATGCAGCAGCGAAAAAAGTTCAAGACTTTCTCCGGATGAATCCGCTAGAATTTCTGGGGTCGAAGGCAGATGAGGACCCTCATGAGTTCATTGAGGAGGTATGGAAGATCATCCAGATTATGGGGGTGACCAGAGAGGAGAGTGCGGATTTAGCCTCCTATTAGCTGAAGGGGTCGCTTACACATGGTACCGCCAGTGAAAGGATGGTAGGGCAGTGGGAGCAGTCCTGTGAGTTGGGATGAGTTTTTGACTGCCTTCATGTATAGGTTCTTCCCTAGGGAGTTGAGGGAGGCGAAGGCGGTGGAGTTCGTCAACTTGAAGCTATATCATAGGAATATCCAAGAGTATGCCTTGAAGTTTACCCAGCTGACCAAGTATGCACCAGAGATGATTACAAATCAGAAGGCTCGTATGAGTAGGTTTGTGAATGAAATATCAGACTCGTTGGTCAAGGAGTGCAATCCCACTATGTTGAACAGTGACCTAGACTTCTCACGATTGGTCATATACGCCCAGCAGATAAAGGCAAATCAGATGAAGGAGAATGAGAGAGAGGCCAAGAGGGCCAGGACAGGAAGTTATGGGCAGTTCCAGTAGAGGTTTGGTGGGGGACATGGCCACTAATCGAACCAGAGATCGTCAGCCCCAGTGCCATCATCAACCAATATCCCGTCCAAATCTAGGCGTGATCAGTGGGGTAAAGCATTAGGCTCTATAGGTCAGAGGAGCATGTCAGTAGAGCCTAGCATTTCAATTATCGGCAGGTGTGGTGGGAGGCACACCAAAGAGTGCTTGGCAGGTTCAGGTGCATGTTTCGGGTGCGGGAAGCCCGGACACCGCCTCATAGACTGCCCTTCAGTCAGTTAGGGCCATAGTATAAGTCGTGACCCATCCTCCAGTTCAGCAGCTCCACCAGCCCCCTGGGCTCAGCAGGGTGCATCCAGTAGTGTAGGTGCTGGTAAGCATCTTGCCCTCTCATCTCGTCAAGAGAAGGAGGTCTCTCCAGATGTGGTCACTAGTATGTTATGAGTATTTCATATTAATGTATATGCATTGTTAGATCATACCTTATCTTTTGTGGCTCCTTATATTGCTATTAGTTTCGAAGTCAGTCCCAAAATCCTATCAGAATCCTTCTCAATCTCTACTCTAATTAGTGACTCAGTTATAGCTCAGAGGGTATACAGAAATTGCCCTGTCACAGTCCTTCGTAAAGTCACCTCAGCCAATCTAGTATAGTTAGACATGACCAATTTTGATGTTATCTTCGGTATGGATTGGTTGCATACATGTTATGCCTCAGTAAATTATAGAACCTGTACGGTAGAGTTTCGATTATCAGGAAAGGTCGATGTAGTGGCAAATGTCCTTAGCAGGTTGTCCATGGAGAGTGTGTCTTACATTGAGGAGGAAAGGAAGAAGTTGGTAAAGGATGTGCATCGGCTTGCTCGTTTAGGGGTTTGCCTTGTTGACTCGTCAGATGGTGTGTCACTGTTCAGAATGGGTCAAAATCTTCATTAGTGACAAAGACAAGGCTAGTCAATATAAGGATCCTATCTTGGTAAAACTGAAGGAAGTGGTTCAAAATCAAAAGGTGGAGGTCTTCTCCTAAGGGGAGATGGTGTACTTCATTATCGGGGTCGTTTGTGTGTTCCAGGTGTTGATGACTTAAGAGAGTGGATGTTGGGTAAGGCTCATGGATCTCGGTATTCTATCCACCCAGGTGCCACCAAGATGTACTATGATCTACGGGAGGTCTATTGGTGGAATGGTATAAAAAAGGACATAGCAGAGTTTGTGGCTTAGTGCCCGAATTGTCAAGTAGTGAAAGTTGAGCATTAGAGACCTGAAGGTGTGCTACAAGACATTAGTATCCCTATTTAAAAGTGGGAAGATATCAATATGGGTTTCATCAAAGGGTTGCCTCGTACGTGTCGATAGTATGACTCTATTTGGATGGTTGTAAACAGATTGACCAAAGAAGCTCATTTTTTACCGGTCAAAACTAATGATTCAACTGAGGATTATGCTAGATTATATATTCGAGAGTTAGTTCAGTTGCATGGAGTTCCCTTGTCCATCATTTCAAATAAAGGTACTCAGTTTACCTCACAGTTTTGGAGATCATTTCAAAAGGGACTTGGTACTTAGGTCAAACTTAGCACAACTTTTCACCCTCAAACAGACTGTCAGGCTGAGCGGACCATTCTGACTCTTGAGGATATATTGATAGCATGTGTCATTAACTTCAATGGTAGTTGGGATGATCATTTACCACTCAACGAGTTTGCATATAACAACAGTTACCACTCCAGTATTCAGATGGCTTCATTTGAGGCTCTTTATGGGCAGAGATGTAGGTCACCTATTGGATGGTTCGAGGTAGGTGAGGCTATGTTGATAGAGTCAGATTCATTCATGAGGCCATGGAGAAAGTTTATCTTATTAGAGAAAGGCTAAAAACAGTTCAGACTCGACATAAATCCTATACGGATGTTAGGCGAAAAGAGCTTGAGTTTGGGATTGATGATTGGGTGTTTCTGAAGGTGTCTCCCATGAAGGAGTGATGAGGTTCAGGAAGAAAGGGAAGCTTAGTCCCTGATATGTTGGTCCTTATAAAATTTTGAGGCAAGTCAGAAAGGCGTCATATAAGTTCGAGTTACTAGCGGAGTTAGCTTCGGTAGATCCAGTTTTCCATGTATCTCTATCGAAGAAGTGCATTAGTGACCTGACCTTGGTTATTCTGATGGAGAGAATTGGGGTGAAGGATAGCCTTACCTATAAGGAGGTTCCGGTTGAGATCCTTGATCGTCAGGTTCAGAGGTTGAGAAATAAGGAAGTAGCTTCGGTGAAGGTTCTGTGGAGGAATCAGCTTGTTGAAGGAGCCACGTAGGAGGCCGAAGCAGATACGATGGCTAAATACCTGCATCTTTTCCCTAATTAGTTTCAAGCATAATGAATTAGTTCCTCTATATTAGTTTATTTAGTTTCATGTCCAGTTCATGTCTCTCGGTTCCTTTCATGTTTTAGCATGTATGTATGGATCATGAATTTAGTTCAGTCATGTATTTCAGTCCGGAGTCAGTCACTCCATCAATTTTCAGCTTCAAATAATCGTATTTGAAATTTCAGTTCTTTCCCTAACTTTTCAATATGTTTAACCCACATTCGAGGACGAATGTTCCCAAAGGGGAGATATTATAGTACCCCGAAAGTTCCTAAGATCCGACCTGAGGGTTGAATCAGAAGAATAAGAAAAATATGCACTAGGCCACAAAACAAGTCGTTCAATGACTCGTGGTGTGACCTAAAGAGTTGTCAAGTGACCCGTTAAGTGGTGCCCAGTGTGAAGAGGTTCCTTTTCTCAGATAGTGGCAACAGATCAGACGACGAGTCATTGCGACTCCCAACAAATAGTGGTATGACCCGTCAAGTGGGTAGAGGGTCAGATTGCAGTGTTGGTAACGGGTCAAGGGGACGAGTCGTCGTGTACCTAACAACTCGTTAAGTTGGTAGTGGGGGTGAGAAGGTTAGGAGATTGGAAACTTCCAGTGGAGGTGACAAGGGGAGACAACGAGTCGTCAGAGGACCTAACGACTCGTCATTTCCCTCATGGTGACTGGCAGTGTCACTTTTCCAGACAAATCAGTAAGGGTATTTGTTACACCCCGTAAGATTCCCGGCATCTAGATGGCCTACTCGCACGTTAGTTAAGCATATTTGAAAGTCATACATGCTAGAAAAGGGCCCGGGAA
>JACEIK010002158.1:200085-213378 GCA_018107945.1 Datura stramonium | reverse complement strand
TAGCCAGGCACCAGATGTGCCTCGGCCCACCAGTTAGTAGTCCAGGTCCGTCTAGGGCACCAGGTGCCAGTCATACCCCCCAAGGCGGGGCGTGACAGTATTTTCATAATTTCTAAGCTCGTAAGCCCTAAACTATATCGTTTTAAGCTTTGAAAGAAGTGTATTAAGTGAATTTAACCTATTCTAATTCATTCAACTCCCATGCATGCAATATTAGAAGTTTCCCTTTAAAGATCAAGCATGAAATTCCTCAATTCTTCCCCCAAATCTCTTGGGCTTTTAAGGTCAAGTTTAGATTCAGCTTACCCAGGTATGTAGGGATATGAATGAGAGTTTTCTTAGACTCTTATGCCTATATCTCTCCTCAATCTCACAAATTCAAGTCTTCATTCAAGTTGATGTTCCTATGGGGTTTTAGCTCAATTTCATGAAATTCTCTATGATTTATTTATGGGTTAATTCCTTTCATGTTTCAAAGTATGTTTTAAGATTCATGGGTAGATTTCATACCTAGTTTGATTATAAATTCATGATTTTAAGTATTAAAAATTTTTGCTCAATTATGCAAGCTTCATGAAAAGTCAAGTTTACAATTCATGATTTCAAGTATGATGAGATATCTAACATGAATGAATGTTTACAAACTACCCATATATGAATGTATGATTTTGACTTATGAAGTCTATTTCAAGTATGCATGATTTTAAGATTTGGGCAAGCCCACACAAGTTATGTTTTCAAGATTTAGTCAAGGCTAATAAGATCAACTTATCATATGTTTTGGAATCAAGACTCCCACAACAGCTTATGATATGTTTTGGAGTCAAAACTCCCCATCTTCATATTTTAGACTATGTATGTGATTATGATTTCATCTTTGTTGAAAAATGATGGGAGCACTATGCATGTTTTTGGGAGTAGTGTCTAGCACCGAGTAGGCTTGGAGTTCTAAGGTTCTCTGATCTTGGAACTACGCGCCAACGTAGGTATATTTATACAGTGGGACCTCCCTAGAGAGTTCTCCCCACCCGCAAGAGGGCCTTAAGCTTGATATTGGTATCATGGTAGCGTCCTTAGCCTTGGCAAGTCCTTGGACGGTTTTGCCCACTTGAGTGTGATAGTTAGGACATCACGTAAGCTCTATCATCCTTATGATTTCAGTTATACATATTCATGACTTATGATATTATGTTTTACAGCAGGTTTGACCTAATGATCAGTTTATAAGCTTTTACGTATGATTTCAGTTATGGAAAGCCGTATGATTTTTATCTTCAGCGTTGGGTCATTCTATTCAGTTATGATATTTAGCCTATGACTATACATGATTCAGTTTCAAAGATCAGCATGTAGTCTTTACTCTCATAATATTATGATTTATGTTTATATGCATGATTTAAATTTATACTTACTCAACATGTTTTACTTACCTTGCATATTCAGTACATTCCAAGTACTGACTACAAACTCTATGTTGTATCATCTCATTCTACAGGTTCAGACAATCAGAATCAGTTCCGCCGTTAGCCCAGTTTCCCACAGCTTCGTTAAGTTTTCATCATTGGTGAATCCTCATCCTACAAGTACATTTAGTTGGTGTTGAGTTGTGTTATTTTCAGTTTTAGACTTTAGTGAGCTAGTTGGGGATGTTGTCCCATCAGCTCTTTTGTTAGAGTTGGATCTTCTATGATTGCTATGTATTCAGAGTTTCACTTATTCGTGATTAGTTTATCATTTTCCGCTTGATGTATGCTCTTTAGATGCTATGTTCATGCCATGGGGCGACTTGAATCCATTCGTGGTTCTAGGTTTCGTGTCTCGATCCAGGATCTCAGCTCAGGTCGTGACAATTAGAAAACATAGACACACACTAGATAAACTTGATCGCTGCAATGAGACTCTTACCACTATGGCGGTCTCGCTGCAGCGAGTAACTATCCGCTGCCATGAATCGTAGACCAGTTTAAAAGAGGTAGAGGAATAATTTTGGATTTAATTCCCGCTCCCCAACTTCAACTTTTGCAAAATCCTCTCTACACCCTTTCAATCCTATTATGTTTTCTCAGGTAATCATTGAATCGCGCAACTTTATTGCATTATTTACTCCTGAATGTTAGTGTTTTCATGCCCATATGCACGATTTTAGGGTTGGTTTGTGGTAGTGAGGATGCGTTTTCTTTTGCACAAATAGGGGTAGATTTACTAGGCATACTACTTGTATTGACGTTCTTAAGTCACCGACATCGTTCTTTGCATGCTATTGATTGTTTTCATGGGGGTTTTATACTAGAAATGCTGAAGTTTGGGTAGGATGGTGGTTTGAACTTGTTTGAGCCCCTAAGGCTTGAAGGAGATGGCTATAGGGTTGAATAACTAGTTGTGGGGCTTGGGGGTATCCTTCCCTTGCCCGATCTGTATTTGTTTCGAGGAAACTTGTGGTTTAAATTTTGGTCCGCCATTGTTGGAGTTAGAGGTCCGCTGGAAAAGATAATTTCCTCTGCGGCAGACCCGTCATAGCGGATCCACATCCACTGCAGCTAATCCCTTTCTACTGCAGTGGTCGTTCCTTAGGCAGAATATCACCCTGCCCCTATTTCCTTTCCATTGGGTATTCATCTAATATATTTTTATTTTCCACGGGACGCTATGATAACCATGTATAATAGCAACAACACTTCTGGCTACATAAGATTCATGAACGACCAGTGCCAGTTCCGGCACAACAAGCAAGCGACCAAGGGTTTGGTGCACAAGCGGGATTTTATTATGCAGAATGTAGCGGAAAAGGTGCTAGATTTTTATTCCAATTATGAAAAATATAGCAGAAAAAGTGCTAGATTTTTATTCCAAGCTCCAGGAGATGGATAGGGCCCGCTGGTCAAAGAGCCATGTAAGGTTAACAGAAATTGCGTGAGGGAGTTCTACGCCAATTTTTTCACTGGTGAACTAGTCTCTCCCAAACCCGGTGGCTTATGTTCGGGGAGTACAAATTAGTATTAGCGCTGCTTTTATCAATGCGGCATTGGGTCTGCCAAACCCTTCTAAGGCCAACCTGAAGGTCGAGGATATTATGGAGGCCTATGATATGCCCTTCCACCCCTTGAGGGTGAAAGGTGAACCAGCGAGGGGCAGAAAGAAGAGGAGGGTAGACTCAAATGACGAGGACAGCGAGGGCCAGAATTCTAGTGGGTTCGGCCCTTCAAGCCTGCTACTCCATTCAAGCGGACAGAGACAGAGATGGCTGCTATGAGAGAGCTACTGAGAGGGTTTCCTAGACCTCCCACAGGTGATAGGCTGTCCAGTACAGCTGTTGTATATCCTAAAGGGTTGCAAGGGGCGATTGCCTCTTTGGACCAAGTCCATGCAGAGCTCCAAGTAGATCTAAGAGAAAGAAAAGGAAGCAGCACTCCTAGGACAAGCTCTTCGTCCGTATGTGGAAAGGAATTAAGAAGATCCTGAAGACCCTTTCCTCTGGCTCTAAGATGCCTCAGGTGGCCAGAGAAGACATCCAGCAATCCTCCTTCCTCAGTAGGTTCGAGGAGAAGGAGGCTGATGAGCTTAGTAACGGCAGCGATGAGGCCTCTAGTTAAGCATAGCCAGGGTGAACCTCCCATCCCTATTTCCCTTTAGTTGATTGATTGGTTGCCCATGTTTGGGGCTTGTTAAACACTTTCACCTTTCTTTTTTGCTTGCTTTGGACGACTTTAATCATTTTTTTGATGTACTAGTGCCCATTTGGCATCCAAATGACAGTGGCCTTGTTCTTGGCCCTACTATCACTAGCAATTCTCGTATATATATATATACACACACACTCTCTCTCTTATTTCGCAGCTCTAGAATAATCTGAAAATTTTCCAAAATTGGGGATTGGATTCTGCCTAGCAGCCGTCTACTCCAGCGGTTGCTTTTTTTCCACAGCGGACCTACTAAGACGGTCCACTTCTCGCTATAACGTGTCCGCGATAGCAAGACCCATCTCGCTGTAGCGAGAACTCGCTAAGCAGAATGCAGTTTTCAGACCACTGATCTGTTGAACACTAATGTTCCTCGTTCGTTATTATTATCACCTACCACTATCATATCATACTGCACAAAAATTTGTAATGTCAGTTACCAATTGGAATCTCATAGATACTAATTGAGCCCATCGAGATACCAATTGAACTCAACCAGGCGAATAACATATTCAGACTGTATGATAAGAAGGAAATAAAGTGAAAACTTCCTAGATATTTTGTAGCTTCCCCAAGATTAGATGTGGATGTCTACACACCAATCCACGGAACTCTACTTTACTTGTGATTGTGAGACCGGAAATCTAGATACTCTAATACCAACTTGACATGACTCAAATGGGCGAGTCGTGCGGGCACCTACATCGACTCTAGTTTGATAGGAGAACCCATTGTTAAACAACATATAAAAATATTAATAAATTCTCATTAAATTACATAAATCGGCAATTTAGTCTTTTATGATACAAACCCTAAAAATATATAACTTTCCCAAAAATCTAGTCTAGACAAGTGCAAGAAATTTACTTGAAATATTGACAATAAGAAAATAACACAGCTTCGCATATGGAGAGAATGCGGAAGCTGATATTGAGGATCGCCCCGTCAATCATGAAACTGCAAATCACCTGCCATAACCTACACCTCAAAAGGTGCAGTAATGTAGTACCAGTATACCACACATACTGGTAGGCATCATCGGCCAACTAGAATTAGTTCAAGCAATAGTATAAAATTTAACATGCAATTAATTAGCCCTTACTAGCCACAACAAAAACATACACTTACACCCCGTCTAGTTCTTAATCAATTCATCAATTAGTTAATACAATTATACTTCTATATACTATCGGATTCAACAATTAATTCATCGCATCTCTTTCACGGTTATATTATTTTAGTTGTCACACTGTAGCAGGGACTTTGTCCGCTTCAACGATCCCTTAGCAGCAAAAACTTTCCCACTGCAGCAGTGCCCTACCTAGCCAAGAGCTCGATATCACTAGCACTCTTCTTTTTCAACACCCTTTTTAAGACTATAATCCCCTTACCCGTTACATGTTTTAATTACCATGGACTTGGTCCGTTCTCATCACCCAAGATTCATTTGTTGACTCGACAATATCTTAAGGCGCCAGTTATTTATTTACTTAGCCATCATTAATCCCCAATATTCCATATTGTTATGTTACAATTATGAACTCTACCCTTTTATTAACAGACCTACCTCCACCGTCAGAGCCAACCCGGCAGAAAGCAGTATTAACATGAACACCCATTACATGAACTAATAATAAAATTATTTTAGTTCGATCGATTATATTCAGTCAAATCAGGCAATTATCCACGGAGTATGTGTAACTACATTAATATTCAGTCATCAACAACCATCAAGCAGCACAAGTAATTTATCAACTGTAAAACAATCAATCATATCGGTGAAATCATGTCCACACTAGAGATACAGTTACATGTATATATTTGTACCTCTTTAGTCTCACTCTGTACACATCTGTATAAAATTCATATCATTTGGTATTATACCTATATCATATCGGTATATCTTATATCACGTTTGTATCTCTCACATCATGTCCGAATCATGTTAGTCTATCACGTATCACATCTGTATATTTGTACATACATGCCAGAGGGTCTTATTTATGCCCTTTCAGTCATGACCAACAGGGGACTCTAAAAATCCATGTACTGTACTATTACGACCCGAGTTTACACCCTAGCCATAACATGAGACAAGGAACCCCGAAAGGCTCCAAGTCGACCTATGGCATAATCATAGCATAACACTTAACAATATAAACAGCTAACAGAAACATAACTAAGTGGAAGCTAACTGTAGGGAGTCAAATTTAAAACTCAAAGACATAATCTAATAAAATTTTAATACATAAACTGAATCTGATTACACATTTCTGAAAGTCTTTACTGAACTAATGAGTTGTTGGACAAGTCCCCAGCTAAATCCTAAAGTCTAAAAACTGAAATATAACTAAAATAAGAAACATCGATCTCATCCTCAAGAGATGAGGACTCACCACAATCCGCTGAAATGGAAGAAAGAGCGTGTCTACCCGCGGGGTTGAGTCTGGATACCTGAATATATATTATGAAATGATATAGCACATAAAGT
This sequence comes from Datura stramonium, assembly GCA_018107945.1. Lineage (NCBI taxonomy): Eukaryota > Viridiplantae > Streptophyta > Magnoliopsida > Solanales > Solanaceae > Datura > Datura stramonium. The sequence continues at coordinate 207,210 of JACEIK010002158.1, read as the reverse complement.
ATGCGGTCAGTACTTGAAATGTATTGAGCATGCAGGAAAACATAAATAAACTAAAAATACAAGTATACGAGAAGGAAATAAACTAAGAACATCGACATATAACTGAATTAGAATGCAACAACCCTTTTCTGAGTCACATACACATATCAACATGAAACTTTTGTTTGGAACTCATATTTTGAAGCATCATCAAACTCATGTATAAGGGTCATGTACTGAACATATAATGAAAGTTGAAGCTGAAACTAATGTCATACACTGTATTGGATATCTGCTGATAACTGAGACTGCATTATGCTATATCTATTTTAAACTGAAGTCTAAACTATATAGAATTGGGCCAAACTGATAACATAACTAAGGGAGTCATTATCTGCTATGGAGAGTCCCAACTAATCTAAGGGAAACATTCTCAATAATGGAGAGTCCCTGACTGATCTAATGAAAACATTCTCGGTTATGGAGAGTCCCTGACTTACTAAGGGGAACATTCTCGGCTATGGAGAGCCTCTGTCTAACTAAGGAAAATGTTCTCAGCTATGGAGAGTCCTGATTGACTAAGTCCCTAACTAGCTAAGGAAAATATTCTCAGCTATGGAGAGCCCCTGACTGACTAACAGAAACATTCTCGGTTATGGAGAGTCCCTAATTGTACTAGGACATGAGGAGTACTGATCTAACATTATTCATCTGGTCTAAGCTACTACAGCTAATCAGAGACATGAGCATTTACAGATTCCATCATACTGCATTCCTTTAGCAAAGATTAGGACTACTTTCCACTAACAACAAGCCCAAAAGTCTAAAGTATCATTCTCATGCTTTATCTTCATAATTCATATTGTCATGATACCAAATCATCACTTAATCCACACATTTTACATTTGCGAACATCAATAGATTCATTTCATACTTTACACACACCCCACAACATTCAAGTTCCAAGTTCATAACATATGACGTATAACATAGGTTCATGCAGGATCCATAGGTCCAATCAACACTTTAACATGTATACATTGATTCATATATTTTATATTTATGGAAAGCCCATATAATTAATGCATACCTTAAACACGTACAACGAGATCATGGTAGGAGCATATATTGATTTCATGGACCCCATTTTCGGAATTTACTCTAATTTCATGAAGAAAATTCGATAATCATGCCATTATCATAGGTTCACCTCTTACCCAAAACATTTGCATCAAAATCATAATGAAAACATATACATGCTTCACATCGGTCAAGCCCATAAGTTCGAATCTCATTTCAACATATCTATCAAAATATATATTCTAGTTTTTAAGGGAATTCTTATGATCTTCACCTAATTTGTACATGGATACAAGTCTTGATACAATCAAGTGAACGATAACGAAATCCCAATCAAGTGACAAGCTATCTCATAGAGGAAATTCTATAATCATGCATTTTCACCATTAAGCACATAATTCAAGATATTAAAAATAATCCCATAAGCATAAATGACTTTTAAATCCTAATTGGTCTTAGAATTCATAGAAGACATAGAAGAAATCATCTATAAATCGAAACCCTAGATTATGCTTTTCTAGAACAAGAAAATCGAGTTTTTAAATAAAATGTTTGGGGCACAAGGATGGAAGAATATCCTTGTTGAAAAACCCGCATACTTGATTCAAGGAATCTCCACTTGAACTAAACCCTTGAAGCCTTGAAGAAAATTTTAGTTAAATCCTTAATCTTGAGAGGGGGAGGAAGAAGAGTTGAGGGAATGAGAGGTCAAGCTAGATAACCCCTAAAAATATCCCTTAAAATGCCCAAAATGACGCCATTTCAAAATTGGAAGCATAGGAATTTACCAAAATACACCTGATAAAAACTTTAAAATCTGCCCGATCTGTGACCACAACCCTTACCATGAGTTATTGGTCCTCAACACGACTCGTGGTGACCATCCGTTGCTTCTGGGGGTCTACTTCTCAGTTTTTGTTTCCTCAACCAATGACCAACAGAACGAGTCGTTACTTCATCCAACGACTCGTCACCACCTCCTGTCGGCACTACTGCCTCCTCAACCTGTGATCCCTCCAACGACCGATACGATGAGTCGTTACTTGATCCAATGACTCGTCAGTTCCTTCTATCGTCCCCATTGGACCAACCCTTGAGTCCCTTACAGCGACACGACGGGTCGTTGTTAGCTTAAACGGTCTGTGTAACCATCCGTCGTCACTGACCCGAAACCCTGAACTCCAACTCACGACTCCTCATGACGACCCGTTACGGCAACCGACGAGTCCTCACCTGACTCGTCCCCTCTGAGAAGTCCAAATTGCAACTTACCACGATTGCACCTAACAGATCATTATTTCACACAATGACTTATTCCTTCCTCTTGTGGCATCAAAACACTTGGCACCATTTACTGAAACCCTTCCAACGACTGCCTCTAATGAGTCGTTAGAGCGACCAACGACTCGTTAGACGAGTCGTTCTGAGGCACTGTTGTAGATTTTTCTGCTGAGCACATTCCAAATCATGATTTAAATATTGGGGACTTTTGGGGTGTTACATGTACCGACGTTATACCCGCTCCAACTCATTTGATCGTTCGGATACTCACTTCAGACACAAGTCACTCATACCACAACTATTCAGCCTGGATGCTCACATCGGACATGAGCTACTCATATCCAAGTATCTATATACATATGCAATCATACTCAACTGCTCATCCGCGTGCTCATCTAGAATACGAGCCTCTCATCTCAGCGTAAGGATGTATTACCTCTCATTCATCGACATCTTCCATCAGGATCTCAACCAATCATCCCATAGGATGGATCACACGTACGAATTGATTATTTCAATCACACTCTCAGTACATGATTAATATTTTTACAGCCACAGTTAATTCAAAGTTCATTCAAGCATTACAGTTATACTACCATACTTATCGCAATCACTGTCTGAAGACCATTCAAGCATATTCATCAGTTCTCAATTCATGTAAGACATTAGTTACAGTCTAATTTTTTGTAATTCCATATTATAATTGAATGGAACTGTAGGTAATTAGATATACTCATGTAGACACGTAAGGGTGTCATTATATTTATACTTATATTTACGTATACATAAATCATCGCCCACTTTCAATTATTTATTAGTTCAATTTCATAAGACTTCAGTATTCATGGACAGTATTCGTCATGAATATCCCAACTATCATACTACCCTTATTTCGGGATTCAACTTCCTATGGTTAATTTTTCGCCTTGGTTGTAGTTATTAGTTTGTTACCAGTTTCATAGTTATATGATATTCTGGCTATTCCAGCACCTCTTTTGATTAGACAATTTTCGACTACAATTTCATGCTAGTACCCATCTGTCCTCTTATAATAATTAATTTTATATAAAATTTAAGAATACACAGTCAAGAATATACCGTTAGAACATGCTACCAAGAACATGCAATCAATAATCTACCATCAAGATTCTACCCATGTTCAGTAATTACGACACGGTATTTATCACTTCTCTCTTTCCTTGTTATTCGGGTTACTTCCCCCGTCTTTAATTGTTATTCACTATGATTTATATCGGTCGTTCTCAACATTATAATTTTTTATTTTACTCATCAATAGCATATCAATCATATACACATATACGAGTTACTAATCAAAGTCTAACACGAAGGTAAGTCATAACCTACCTAGGTGCCAAGTTACTGCCGAGAAAGTATTGGAGTTTTGTTCTTGCACCGAGTCTAATATTTCTTGAAGAAATTCATCGGGGATGATGAAAGAATCTCGCCTTTCTCTAGCCTCCCTATTCCTTTCCTTGCTAAAATAACCACAATATTATTTTCATGGAATTTTTAATGACTAATCCTAATTTTAATAGGACTAGGATCTTAAAAGTGGAAAAAATACGGAGTTTTGATTCGCTTCTTCCTCTGCAGCAGTCCCGCCACGCCGAAGAGGTGCCCGCCGTGGCGGTCCTATCGCCTGGACCCATAAAATTGTTAACTCAATACCCTTTTTAAATCATTAAGCAACCACTTCTTTTATTCAAGGATATAAATTTAGACCCTCAAAAATTTAAATTTCTATATCAACGTTGTTAAAGCCTTTTAACGGTCGGACGAGTCGTTACGTTCAGGTATAGACACCCTATTGCTCAAAGTCTTTGAGCTTTTGCTGGAAGTAAGACATGGGTTATTCCAGCGCTAGTAAGATGGCGTGATATTTTTTTTTTGGCCAAAAATTCATCTTTTTGTGGCTAATTTCACATGTTTTTGTCTTTTCATTTAATTCATTCTTATTTGAATAATATGACATATCACTAAATGATCAAGAAAACTATTTATTTTTTTCTTCCCCCAACTTTATTACATTCTATCTGCATTCCCTATCTGATGTCTATTTATTAATTTAAAAAAAATGATTATAAGGGTGCACATTAATCATCTCGCTTCAATTAGTATATTGAATAATATCAAAATCGGTCCATTTATATTCAATATATTTAAATCCTCTCATTAATTTTATTTAATGAAAACTTCTTTGTTTCTCATTGAATCCATCTATAAAATGAAAAGTATTCAAAAGATATGGATAACTTAAAATCCAAATATCCCTTAGACTTTCAATTCTTCTCCGGTTCTCTTTTTTAATGTCACTAGTTTTAGTACCCCACACAATGTACGGTTAATATCAAAATATATTGTAATGACCCGGACGTCGTTACATGGTTAAGGGCATAAAACACAAAAAAACTGGCTAAGGATGAGATAGGGAGGTTGTGAAATAAACTAAGTATAGAATTGTGCATTTTTGAGTAGCTACTGCTCCGGGGGACCATTGCAGCAGTGGGATTCCAACTGCAGCGAGACTGTGGTAGAGACTGGAGTCTCGCTATGGCGAAATTGGGGAGTAACCGTTTGGACTACCACAATGACCCTATGACCGCTGTAGTGGGTCCGTTGCAGCGGAAAGGTGACCGTTGCAGTGGATGACAGGAATTAAAAAGTGAGTTTAAGTGAAAATTACAGGGTTTTCACTCTATTATTTTTTAAAACGCGATCAGGAGGTCTAGAGGATGGAAAAACTCTCCAAAGCGGTAACCTCTTCATCAAAGGTAAGATTTTCGATTCTCTATCTCTAAGATGAGTAGTTTTGATCCTAGAAGCTTTGTAGACCTCTAATGGTGGGAGTTTTGTAGAGGAAGAACCCTAGGTTGTTAACTGGGGCTGAATTGTAGGGTGATTAGGCGGTGAGTTGGGTTGGTGTTGATAAGTTTTGTTCACTCCCCTAGAATCACGTGTTGGAAACAAGGATTACTCGGGGAATCGAATTAGAACCGAGTAGAATTGGGCTTTACCTTCGAAAAACACTCCAAAGGGGAGGATTTGATCTGTTAGACTCTAAATTAAAGGGTAATTAATGAATTATTCTTATGTTGTAGATTTCACGCATTCCGAAGCTTTGAGGAAAGGCAAGGCCCCTGTGGAGTAGTTAAATTGTTACCTTCCAAATCGAGGTAGGTTATAGTTTATAAGGATAGACCTATATAGTAGCATATATATTATGCAATATTGATATAGGATTGATCTTCGGACATTTACGTTCTATGTTAGTCTATTGTCTATAATTTATTATAAGAATGTGGTTATGATGTGATATTGAACTGTGATGACTTGTTTAAAAGAGATTGTGGATATGATATTGGAATTATTGTGCTGAATGTTTAGTAAAGTGATTATATCCTATTAATGAGGGAGTTGTTAGTTGATAATAGCTTACTTGAGGAGTAGATTGTAACCTCTTGCATGTTGAGACGATGCACTTGATTTGTTCTTTTTATGAGAATGATGAATGATAGAATTTACATCCTAAAATGAGAGGCTCGAGCCCGAGGGATCATTCGGGAAAGCGAATAATATTATTTGAGTGGCTCGTTTCCGAGGGGAGTATCTGGACGAGCATATGAGTGGGAGCGGGTGCCATGTCGGCACAGTACATGAATTTCTAGAGTCCCCTGCAGGTCATGACTGGAAGGGAAAAAATAAGACCCTCTAGCATGTGTGTACACTGAGTTGTGAATTGAGTGATAATGGGAACATGGCGAAGGCGTGTGCCCGACATTTCACCATGTTTTACTTTGTTCTTATCGTACTGTAATTATGTGTGAGAACGAATGCAGAACGTGCTAAGTGGTTATTGGATAGTGCAGACTATGTGATGAAATTTGAAAATAAAAGACATAAATATGGTTGCTAGATGTATTTTGGTTATGCGTTTGTAAGTGTAGAGTTATTTTTATTGGAACTAACTGTTGAATCCGTTTTGCGAATATGAGTTGTATCAATTTTGATCTAGACTTGTGTGATGTATGAATTTAATGCGAAGGGATGGTGAATTGTTGAAACTATAGGACTGTTGAGTTGATGAATGGATGAACTATTGAAGGAGCAGCTAAGTCAAGCTACTGCCTAAGGCAGTGCCGCTGCAGCGGAACTTCTTCCACCGTAGCGAGACCGCTATAGAGGTCAAGTGAACACTGTAGCGAGAGGTCTAATCCAGTGAGCAGGCCGACTGTTACCTGAGTAGAGCTAGTATTCATAAAATGGCTTTGTACTTCTGTATGATGTTGTGGACTCATTTTATATCAGTTTTTTCTTGATTATTTGTTATTATGTAAGGTAGATAGATGATGCCTACCAGTACCGTGTTACGTACTGACCCTACCCCTGCATTCTTTTTTGAGTGCTTCAAATCCAGCAGTTCTTCACGCCCTCACCTGTGAACCAATAGTTTCGGAGTTTGAGAAGGTGAGCAGATGAGGACGTAGTTCACTCTCCCATTTGAAGATGTCCTTCTCTTCCGGACACTTATTTTTATTTTTTTCTTAGTTTTTAAACATTTTAGAGTTGTAAACAGACGTCTTGTGCAATGACTTTCAGGTCTTAGGTATTATTTAGTAGTGTCGGTTTTAAGGGGTTGATTTATGTTGTGAAGTTTGTTTCAATATTTAAAGTTAGCGTTTTACCTTTTTGCATGTCTCGTTTTGGGAATAGTATCGAGATTCGTTGGTTTGTCCACCAGGGGTTAGTGTGGGTGTCAATCACGGC
>JACEIK010002158.1:163762-185805 GCA_018107945.1 Datura stramonium | reverse complement strand
ATAATCTAAAATACTTTCTTGTTGTAAAAATGTCAAGTGACTAGTTCTCAATAGGCCACTTGACTTAACCTCATGCTTCACTACCCTCCTTTTAATAATATTTAGATTAGGTAATAATTATTTTTAAAAAATTATCAAATCTTCAATATTTTGTATAATAAAGTATTTTTGATATGATGAATTTATATGAGTTTTCTTATGTTAGCTTAATAGAATATCATGTTATGTTAAAACTGTGTTATGTATGTAAAATGTTAACTCTTTTGTTAGTAATCATGATGACACTTTTTTTTTAATGGTAATGTTTAAATTTGTGTTAGATATATCGTAATTTTAACTGATAATTAATTTAGCATGTTATATGTGAAAGTTTGAGATGATCCTTGACCTGAGCAATTCATTATACTGTTTCTCACTTAAATTCTTTTGCCATTTGTTTCAATCTCTCGTTTGTTAACTTTTATATTTCACCACTCCTCTTTATTTTTTTGATAATTATTTGTTTAATTTATTGGGTTAGTGATAGAAATAATATAATGAAATAATAGTAGAAATTATGTGAAGAAGAAATAATTTATTATAAAAAAAAATTAAGAGGAAAAAAAAGAGTATTTAAAAATGAGAGTCGTTTTTTAATTTTTTGGAGTTAAGTGAAAATTAAGGACAGAAACAAAGAAATATGAAAAGAAAAGAGAAGATAATAAGTAAAAGAGAAGGAAAAACAAGAAATGTGTAGGGAGGGAGAAAAAAGTAATTTTAAAACTAAATAAGAAATTCTTTATGATTCTATAAGTAGAATAAAGAGAAACTATATAAAGAAAGTAAAGGTTCAAAAAACAAAAAGAAAAAATAGCGATCAGAGAGAGAGAGAGAGAGAGAGAGAGGGAAAATAATAGATAAAAAAGAAACTAATGAAGAATCAAGAGAAAGTAACAACTATGAATAACTGAGGGGATTAGAGAATGAGAACATAAAAAAATAAGAACCAAAAGAAAGAATATTTTGAAAAGAAAAAAGCAGGGAAAGAAATTAAATGTACTATTCATTCGTTTCTTTATTTTATTTTTATATGTTTTACTTTATTTTACTAGAAGAAAATTTAGGGAAAAACTAAATATTTATATTTCGTTTTATATGGATATCAATGAAAAATATGATTGTCTCTTTTATCTCCATAGGAATGCAAAGAGGCTTACTAGTTCATTATATGAAATAAATCGTACAATTATATAAATAATGCTTTCTTTTCTTATGTTTATATGATAAGAAGTGAAAAAAGAAGTATTATATTGTAGATAAAATAGAATATTATATAACAATAATAATATATTCATTATAATTTCATAATGTGGGGTTTGAGAAAGATAGAATGTACACAAACCTTATTTCTAACTCAGAGACAGAGAGATTATTTTCGATAGACCCTTGGCTTAAGGACAGACAAATCAAAATAAAAAAGAATATTATATTGTGTTTATATCTTGATGTTAGTGTAGTAAAAGAGAAAATTGAAATTAAAAAAATAGTCTAAGAGGGTGTTTGGCTAAACTTATAAGCTGGTCAAATTGGTTTATAAATACTTTTTAGCTTATCTACGTATTTGGTTAACAATGAAGTGCTTATAAGTGTAGTGCTTGTAAGCTAAAATTATAAGCACTTTTGATTTAATCAAATAGTTTACTGTTTATTCTTAATATATTTTTTAATTTTCAAAATTTCTTCCAAAATAAAACTTCTAACTTCCTTTTCGCTGCATATTCCTCATTTGTCTTTTTATTTGCACAAAAGTATTTGAATTTAAATTATTTTTACAAAAAAAATTAAGAATATTTAGTCATTCTAATAAAAGAATAGTTTATCAACACTATTTATCAAACACATAAACTGTTTGTTAATAAATTTAGAACTTTTATTCAAATATGTAACTGCTTATTTACAAAATCAGCTTAAGCACTTAGGAATGCTTTTTAGCACTTTAAACTTATTAGCTATTTACAATCGGCTAATCCAAACAGACTCTAATTCTCCAACTTATTCACTATAAAAAAAAAAAGAGTAGTTTTATGTTTGAAGGAAGTGTTCTTATTGGTGGATCTTTGAGCTTTTCAATTAGTCTAAAGTTATTTGAGTCATACGAAGTTGTCGGATTATTGTATTTTAGAGGAGATAAGTCAAAAGTTATGTTATTAAATTGGTGAAGATTATACCGTAATGAGCTTAAATTTACTTTTAAAAAATACGAGATATCCGTACTTTTATTTTTACTAGTTTTCGACACGTGCTTTGCACGTGAATTTCATATTAATTTTTTAAATTAATTTACGTAATATTAGAATAAGTATGTGATGAGTTAAACAAAATTTGAAAAACAAAAAGATACAAGTTCAAACGGATGAACAAAGAGTCTATGCAATCAATATTTATTGTTAATGTAAAATACAATTTGACTGAAAAAAATATTATCACATAGAGTTGAAAGGATATCCTTTATTATTTTCAAGGGAGAAAGTAACGTTTCTTTACCAATTTTATTTTTTATTAATTCAGTCACTATCATAGAGTATAGTATACAACCATCAAATTGGTATTACATTTTCTTATGTAGTTCTAATCATATTTCAAGTTTTCAATAACACACAGTTTTAACGTAAATACGTGCAATAGTGGTTATAGTTACAAATATTTTACGTCTTAAAGTTTGTGCTTGTTATCGAATGATAATAGTTATTTGTAGAAGTTGTACATAAATTCGATTAATATATATCTTCATAAGAATAACTTGTAGATTATTGTTAATTTCACAGGGTACGTGTGGCATAAGTAATAGATATTGTTGTTAGAGATAAATAACAATATTAATGATATAAAATAACTTTAATAATGTATATAAATCATAATGATATGGATAGGTATTCTTTATCTTGTTCAAATAAATCCATATATGAATTTGACAAAATAATATTAATTTCACCAAATACAAGTACAACTTAAATATATTAACTCTATCAGCCACCATTAATATAACTTTTCACTATAACACTATATAAATCTTATCAATCTCATGATAATAATCTAGGTAACCTGTTAGGAGTGTAAAAAATACTTAAAGCTTAATAACAAAATTTCAATCTAACCATACTAAATAAAAAGAAAAAAAATCAAAATCCTTCTACACAAATAATATCATTCTTACAAAATGAAGATAAAGCTAATTATGCCTTTGATATGAAAAATCTTTTGTGATCATGTTTGTTTTTCTTTTTGTTATTTTCTGCACAAATTTTTTTAATTTCTTATTTATAAAAATAATCTTGAAAGGTGTGTCATATAAGATGATGATAATAATTCAAAAAATAATTAAAAGAGAAAATGAAAAAAGTGTACAAAAACAGCATACCTTAAATTGTTGCATTCAAAAGGTGGTAAGAGAAGAAAATTAAAATAGAGAATGATTTGACAAAAGATAAAAAGATACAATTGAATAACTTGAATATTTTATGCAATTTATTGAATTTGATAAAGAAAATCAAAAGTTATTTAATGGATGGAAGCTAAAAGAAGCACAGAAAATGAGAAAGAAATAGAAAACTAATAATTTGTGCATTACAAATTTTAATGCCTACAATATATTCATAACCTCAGGACTCAAAGTTATTTAAATTGTTACTTATAACACAGACTTTAATTTACATATTTGGTTGTGTAATGAGAGAGGTTTTGCTTATTTTGGTCAAGGGTAAAATGATATATCAATTTTTAAGAGTGTTTAATAATTCAATTTTTAACTAAATAAGCATATAATAAAATATAACTAAGATACAAAAGGGTAATAAAAATTGAATATCTTTGGTTATGGTTTAGTCTTCACAAAAGAAGTTTGTGTTAAGATAAAAATATCGCTAAAAACTGCAATTCGGACAAAAATAAGACTCACTAAAAAGACAATCAACTCGAAGTTTATTCAATAAAACTAATCATATCAAACTTCATACCATCCAATAGTATAGTTGTGCTAACATGATAATTTTTCTACTATTATAACATAATAACTACATATTTATACAAAACCCAAAATTTTAAGTAAATTCCTGAAGAAATAATGTTATAATTAATCCAAAAACTAAAACAAAGGTCAAAGAAGGCAACGTAAAGAATAAAATGAATTAGAACCAAAAGAAAGCCCACATGACGAAAGCATATATAATATTATTCAATGAATTAGAAAACTAACCGTAGAACTTAACTCATATGTTCTTTTGATATACAAAGTCCTTGTTTGGTTGTGCACATAAATTGAATTTGTTAAGAGAAAAAATAATATTTAGAAAGCCTAACTATCAAATAAGAGGACGTCTTATAATGAAACTTACTGTAAAGATATGAAACCTGAGCCTAACTCAACCCCAAAAGCTAGCTCATGAGGGGAGGATTGCCCAAGTCCATATAAACAAATCATCAGTCTATTCTTCAACCAATGTGAGACTTTAGCCTACTTTAACACCCCCCTTTAACCTACTTTAACACCCCCTTCGCACCCAGGCCCGACTGGAGTGTGGATTGGGAGCCCAAACGGGAATGGACCTGGCTCTGATACCATGTTGATATATAACAAGGGTTTTATTGAAGAACAAGAAAAGAAAGAATCAAAAGGCTAACTACAAAGTTATATAAGAGAATAGAAGACAATAATCTAGAATGGAGAAGAGGGTGCTTGTATATATAGGCATAAGACTACCTAAAATCCTAAGGCCCATCTGCTAACACTTATATGGGCTAACAATAATATGGACTAATAATAATATAGGCTAACAATTCTAAAAAATTAATTTCATTAGCTCAAGGTGTTAAGTAGTTTTACCTTGGCTTGATTGGATAATCAAAGGACGTGGGACGCTTTGATTTCTAAATTTAATTGAACGATTCTTGCAAAATTCATTGGCTTCGTCTGAAAATGGAAAACTCAACCATTAATTTCAAAGAACATGAAGAATTTGAAAAAGGCTTAAAAGTTTGAAACTAACTAATAGCCTGTTTGACCAAACTTCTCAAATCAGCTTATTTTGAGAAGTATTTTTTTCAAAAGTGCTTATAAAAAAAGTACTTTTGGTGAGAAACAGTTTGTGTTTGACCAATAAATTTAAAAAATACTCTTGAGCAACAATTAGTGTTTGACCAAACCTTTGAAAAGTGATTCTAAGTGTATTTTTCACAAAAGTGCTTTTCAAATAAGTGTTTTTAGGGAGAAATTACTTTTTTTAGCTTCTAAAAAACAACTTTTGTTACTCCCTAAAAGCACTTGTTTTCTCTCAAAAGTTTGGCTAAACACCTCATTTTTTAAAATAATTGCTTTTTAGAAAAAATAAGCACTTTTGACCTCGCAAAAGTTTGACCAAACAGGCTATAAATAGGTGTAAATACAACTATACAAGTACACAAAGAGACCCAAAAAACAAAAGGTTCTTAGTCATTAATTAATTAATAAGATTTATTGATTATTTAAACATATAGAATTTAGTTTTAGAATGAGAGATATTTTAGTCAATCAATGTTTGAAGGGTATTTTTGTAGTTCAACTTTTAACTACGACCTTTTCCACCTATAAAATAATATTGATATTGATAATCCTTTATTATTTTTCTAACTGTAACAAATGATCTGCTTATTTCCATTGGAGATTAAACCATCCATACGTTAACAACTAACAAATATCTTTTGGAGAAAGATCAAAAGTACACTAATTTGGCTGAATAAAAAGAATCATTAGTACTCCAAGTCAAAGAATTAAGATGATTTTAAGTTTAAGTTCAAAGATAAAAGTTTATTTTGTAACTTTTCTAATTTATTTTATATCATAATTTTTTAAAAAATTCTTCTTCTCCCGTCAAACTGTGTTAGAAAGATGGGAATAGAATTGAGAGTGTAGCATTAACTGATGTGCCGCGAAGCAGGGGAAAAATGTTCAAGTCCATGAAAAATATCTGTAGTATAGGTCATGGCCACCCAATATATACTGTTCTCTATTCCCCGTTGAAACCTTCTTTACCTTGAACTCCTCGTTCTTCTCCTTTCTCCATTCCCTCTTTCTCCGCAGCGACTTGTAAGGCGAGTAGAACGCAGGTAACGTAGCTTTATAGCTAGAATATCTCTCTGTAGCATATCTGTGGATGGTCTGAGAATCGGAGATTTTGACCATATATGTATATATATATTTTTTTGCACCAGTTCGATTTTCATTTCAATACTTATTTGTGTCTCTCTTATCACTTTTTTCTGCTTAGATCTGTTAAATGTAGCGGTTATTAAGTATTTTACTTTTTGCGAGGTTCGTTTTATTATGAGTAGTCTGTTTTCTGTAAATTTTGTGTTTTCTAAATAGATCTGTATGTAAGTTTATTGGTAATGGATTGCAGGTTTATGGATCTACGGTTTTGTCGATCTGATTCGTGCTTTACATTTCTGTTGCCGTGTTTTTAGTTGTAGGAGACACTGCTTAATCGATGTCTCTGTAGATCTGGTCAACGAGTAGTGTGGTTTTTGATTCATTTGTTCTATGTAATTTATGATTATGTTGTCTCATTTAAAATCTCGAATTCAATTACTGAAGTAAATACTGTAGCTAGGAGCATTTGATAAAGCAAGAGAAGTAACTGTTGGCGTTTATTTGTTCTTGAAAAAACTGTACACACACTGCTGATCTGGTCAACGCACACACACTGCTGATCTGATCAACGCACACACACTGCTGATCTGATCAACGCTTAGAGTAGGCTGGTGTCTTTGTTATTTAGTTTAAGGTTATGTGGAGTATGTACAACAGCTAGTTGCATTTGGTAAAGTTAATAAAATGAGGTTTGGCATTTGTTTGTCCTTGAACAAGCTGTACACATTTTATGTCAAGATGTTCAGCTGCTTTCCTGAGGACATCAGGTTTTAACTATTCTTTCTTAAGATTATATATTGACAAATGATTTGGAATTTGTGTTTAAAAGTTATGTTGTCAGACTGGTGATTTGGTTCATGTATTGTATGCACAAGTTCATAGTATGTAGATTTGATCAAATCATTTAATAATTGTGGTTATCCTTCAGTACTCTACCTGTAAATGAGCTTTACTACGAATCTTCGTATGGGTTGGGCCAGTCACTGCTCATTGTGTATTGAAGAGACCCACATTATTTGCTGTTGTAAGATCAATCATTTGTTCTTTTTACTGTAAAAGAAAAGCTATTTTCTCTGTCCCATTTTATATGAGGTTATTTGAATGGATAGAAAGTTAAGATGCTACTTATATATGTATGCAATATACTTACTGATAGTACAGGAAAATATTAAAATAATATTTGAAAAGCTAGTTTCATAAAGAAAACATCACTTCAAAGTATAACATTTAGATTAGCGTAATGAATTTGGTTTCTTTAAAGTTGTATAACAATGAAAGTGTCACATATTTGGATGTCCTAAAATGGATACTATATAAATTGGAACGAAGGTTGTAATGATCTTTTGAACAGTGCCTCTAATGATAAATTACCTTCATCTTCTCTTGTTCAAATCAATTCCTTGTAAAAATTTCCCGTGGTTAGATAATAGTTGCAAGCATAATACTTTACTTGGCTGATTGTATTGAGAATCAAGAAAGATGGAATTCATAGACAATTTTAGTTCCAAGGAAAAATACCATTTCTCAAACATGCCAAAATGCAAAAAGTTAGGTCTTTCTGATGCAGTGTAATAATTTTCTTTGTTTCTACACAGTTTATTATTAGTGAATTCTGCTCCCTTGAGTTCCCAAGGTTAGTAATGTGAATACAATTTAGCTGAATTCAACTGGTTATTGGTTATAGGCTTTCATATCTTTTGGTGATTAGGATGGAATTTAAAATTCTCTGTTATGAATCTGTATAGAAGAATTGTTGAGGTTTAGCATAGATACCTAAGTGTATTGCTTCATATTTGCAGGAGTTTATTCTAAGACTGCGATGGCAGATAACCAGCACCCAACTGTTTTTCAGAAGGTGGCTAACCAGATGTATCTGAGCTCCAGTCTTTCCCAGGATGTCCATGCTCGCTATGGGGGCATTCAAAGGCCTGCTCTCTATCAGAGACGTTTTGCATATGGCAATTACACTAATGCAGGACTGCAGACATGCCAAGCCACACAGGATCTCTCATTGATTGCCACTAATGCTTCACCAGTGTTTGTGCAAGCTCCCCAAGAGAAAGGATTTGCAGCATTTGCCACTGACTTTCTCATGGGTGGTGTTTCTGCTGCTGTGTCGAAGACTGCTGCTGCCCCTATTGAACGTGTGAAACTCTTGATCCAAAACCAAGATGAGATGATTAAGGCTGGTAGACTCTCAGAACCATACAAGGGAATTGGAGAATGTTTTAGGAGGACAATTAAGGATGAAGGATTTGCTTCTTTGTGGAGAGGAAACACTGCTAATGTCATTCGTTATTTCCCCACTCAGGTAAACCATTTACTTACAGTTAATACTGCAATTTGTGCATATGAAGATATATTGGTGCTGGTTCTGCTGTTGATTTTTGGAAATACAGAATGCTGACTGATATTGTGTTCCACAGGCCTTGAACTTTGCGTTTAAGGACTACTTCAAGAGACTCTTCAACTTCAAGAAGGACCGTGATGGCTACTGGAAGTGGTTTGCTGGCAATCTTGCATCTGGTGGTGGTGCTGGTGCTTCCTCTTTGCTCTTTGTTTACTCCCTTGACTACGCTCGTACTCGTCTTGCGAATGATGCCAAGGCTGCAAAGAAAGGAGGTGGTGACAGGCAATTCAATGGGTTGATTGATGTTTACAGAAAGACTCTTCAATCTGATGGAGTTGCTGGCTTGTACCGTGGATTTAACATTTCATGTGTTGGTATCATTGTGTACCGTGGTTTGTACTTCGGAATGTATGACTCGTTGAAGCCAGTTTTGTTGACCGGAAAGATGGAGGTTTGTGATTCTCTCTTTTGGTATTTTCCCATTGCTACTTTGCTAGTTTGTGATGATATCATTGTTGATAGTTGTGTTCAGATGCTTACATTCCTTGGAAGTTGTTGCCTGTTACTTTGAGTTGGGTTTTAGGATGTTATGGTTGGTATATCACTTCATTCTATTAGGAGACATTGACCTTAATCTCTTGATGGTTACAGGATAGTTTCTTTGCTAGCTTTGCTCTTGGGTGGCTTATCACCAATGGTGCTGGTCTTGCCTCCTACCCTATTGACACAGTTAGAAGAAGAATGATGATGACATCTGGTGAGGCAGTGAAGTACAAGTCCTCTTTCGATGCATTCTCCCAAATCCTTAAGAATGAGGGTGCCAGATCTTTATTCAAGGGTGCTGGTGCTAACGTCCTCCGTGCCGTTGCTGGTGCTGGTGTGTTGGCAGGTTATGACAAGCTTCAGGTGATCGTCTTTGGAAAGAAATACGGCTCCGGTGGTGCCTAAATCAGAGCTTAACAACGTCCTTTTAGAATTAGATCCTTATTGAAGTTCCGTTTGGGGCAGATGTTTTACGTTTTTTTCCTGCCCCTTTTGAAATAATTTAAAAATTTAGAGCGGGATTGAAATTTGAACCCGCAATTAATCTTTCCCTTGTTTAAGGGTGTTTTGTTATGCAGACCCTTATCATAGCAGAGGTTACAGATTCTCATAATCGATTTTGATTGAATTAAATTCAGATATGTTTTATCTGATGGTTAAATACATTTACTAGCATTTTTTCATTTTCGTCCTTATTATTTCGCTTATGCCAATGTCATCGCAGCTTTGTTTTGCTCATCCATGCAGTTCTCTACTTCTGTTGTGCAATACCGCCAATATCCTTTTAAGTTCTAGATAGCTCGAGCCTGAAAAGGGGATGATTGCCTCCAATTTTGAAGTCTAGAAGACTGAACTTCTTATAAGACTCCTTTGGAAATTAAATGTTATCGATTATATATACAAACACACTTCTGGCATTTGGCCTGTGTTAATGTTCAAATAGTAATACTAAAATTTAATGGAGTATACTTTTTCCCATTCAATTTTAGTCTATGTTATCTTATTTCTTTTTAGTACAATCATGCGGTACCTAAATCATATACTACTAAAAGCGTAACAATACTTCACTATTTACTAACCTTCTAACTTAAGTTTTGACCTTCAATATCTTCTTATTTAGGGTCATATGATCATGTCCTCAATAGACTGAAGTTGTGTCACGTCCCGTCTAATCATCTGTAACACCTCATAAAATTTAAGCAATAAATTCGTACTTCGAAGTAGGACTAAGAGTACTTAATATGCTAAGAAGTAAGTGTTATGAGATATTTAAATCACTCTATGGTTGTATGTTAAGATTTGACGTTGATCAAGTTTGAGATATTTGAATCACTCTATGGTTGTATGTTAAGATTTGACGTTGATCAAGTTATAGAACAAAAGCCGACAAAAGTTATCGCAAATTTCTTTCTTAAAGTTCTCTGAAATTTGGTTCAAATGTCTCGAAGCTTTTCTCCCAATCTATAAGGAATTAGAGGGCTTACAACCTATCAAATTAAAGGTTTATGAGTCTAGTTTCTACAACATCAAACCGTTCACTAATATGACTTCGGAGTAGAGAAATATTCACATTTCGCGAGATTGCGCAAGCCGGTGATGAGGACCAGAGAGGGTCCATGATGGTGGCATGTCACGTTGCCCCTATATCGACCAGCCGCTATATAACTTGGTATGGTCAGTTTATATGCATCACAACTCATTTTTCCAACAAGTCACGAAGGAAAACATCTCTCAAGCTCTTCTCTTCATGTCCCTATGATTTTGAGGTTAGAAATCGTCCTTCAATATGAATTTTGGTACCGGGAAGTTGGAATCTTCATGTTGTCCGCATTTTGGTGGAGTTTTTGGCAGTTTTGGTGGCTGCCTTCCGTTGAATTGTTTGGTAAGCTTTCCCTTTTATTGATTCTTAGTTCCTTTGATTAGTTATGGGTACGTTAACATCAGTGGGTCATTGTCTTGGAAATTCTACCATCGAATTCGTAGAAACCGCGTTGATTAAGCTTCATTTGTGTTGTTTTTGTTGAAGTTGTGTCTACTTGGTTTTGGCAGCAACTTCGGCTGTCCTTAGGCAGTGTCTTGAAGCTTATAAGGGTGGAGATTCAGCTTAGTTCGGGTTCGCCGAATTCGAGGTATGCTGAGGATCTTCTAAACACTTTTGATTGAATTTTGGGCTAGTTGTGGGCCGTGTGGGAGGTGTTTGTGGCGATGTTTTATTGATTCTTATTTGTGCTACTTAGTTGCTGATTTGTTGTTAAAAAGTTTAGTCGATTAATGGCTCGGTTGGAGCTTAGACTTGGGTACTCAAAAAGCACGTCGATGAGTCGAATTATGTAAATCATGTAAACTTGTTGCCTTGTGATTGAAGTCTTGCTATTTGGAAGCTATTGGGATGGTGGCCTTTCCCTCATCATTTGAGGCCATGAATTCGGGTAATAGACTAGCTGGTTGTTGTACGTCGGTAGGACGTAGGTGTCGAGGTTAAGTTGTGTCCTAGTGTTGGTTGGGATTTTTTTTAGACTAAAACTATTTGGTTAGACTCGTATATGGACTTTTGGTATAGTATATTGTGCCTTGGGGATTGTTGGGTGTTAAGTCTTACCCTCACTTGTGGAGGTCGTGAACTTGGGGTAGTTGTCGTTTGTTATCGCATTGCTTAATGGTGTTTACCTTGACTCATATTGTGATCTTTGTGGATAGATTTGCTTGGGTTGCAATTTGTTGATGTTATATGAATTTTCTTGTGATTGTTTGTTGATATGATTGCCTCCAAGGCTTAGCGGTACCCACGACTATTTGAGTGTTTCTAGTATAGGGGTTGAGCCTGAGGCGTAGCCGACCAGAACGACTATGGTAGCCGACTCAGTGATGGTTGGTCTTGTGTTGGGATTGTACATGCAAGTGTAACGGGTTGTGAGTTGTTCCGGCACACTTGGGTCTTATACAACTTGTTACATGCCTAGTGTATGACCGTTGAGTGTTTTTGGTGTACTACTGATCGTACTACGAGTGTGGGGCCGTTGAGTATTGCCGGTGCACCTCTATTAGTACGTGCCATTAGACCTGCGAGGCCGCTAGGCGTGTCCTCGGCAAAGTTGGATTGTGAAATGATATAATTTCATATATTGTGTTATGTGATATGATGGTTATTGCTTTGTATTGGCTATTGTCTGATAGTTGTGGATACTAGATGTGACTTGGTGATAGCTGAGGTCGATGAGGTACCTAGTGATGGATCAGGTAAGTTGGTTGGATGGATCCTGTGTGGTACAAGCGGTAACAGGTGAGTCATACCTGCTAGGTGCGGACTGATTGTCTGTAAATTCGCTTATCTTGTTATGTTAGTTTTGCTAGGCTTATGGGGGCCAGGTAAGTTTTGTTTGCTTTACTTGATTTGTGATTTCTTTTATGCTATTATCCAATATATTTGTTGATTCAAACTCTGAATCTTATTATCATTTTCGCGTTATATACTCGGTACATTTTTATACTAACACCCTAGTCGGGGTGCTGCATTTATGTTTGTAGGTACGAATCGAGAGGTAGATTGAGTTCTTATCGCTGAGTGGAGATCCAGCTGAGTTGGTGAAGCTCCAAGTCTTTCGGAGTTTCCAGATGTTTGTATCATGGATAGTTTGGGGCCCTGTCCCAGACATTTGACTATTGTTGTATTCATAGAGGCTCATAGAAGTTTGTTGTGGTCGCAGTGTTGTTTTAGGCCAGGTGGATCTTGTTGTATGGATTGTTTTCCATTCTATGGCCTTGAAGATCCATTATATTTATTTTTGGTTGGTCAGTTGAGCCAGCTTCTATTCTTATCACTTTACTCTGATTTCATAGTTGTTGATATGCCAAACCTTGTCGGTTTTGACTTGTTGTAGTTAGATTTGTGGCAGAGTGTGCTCGATCAGGTGCGGTATAGGATACCAGTCATGCTCCTCCGGATTTGGGGTGTGACATCACCTTCCCCTATTTTTTCGTTGGTCTACCTCTACCTCATCAAACTCCTCCTACATTCAACCTCTCATACCTCTATGCTGGCTCATTCTCACACCTCTTTTTCACATGTAAGAACCATCTCAGCCTCGTTTCCCTCATCTTGTCTTCTATGGATGAAACTCCCACCTTGTTTCGTGGAATTTCATTCTTAATCATATCACTCATAGTATGTCCACACATCTGTCTAAACATCCTAATCTCCACTACCTTCATCTTCTAAATGTGGGTATTCTTGACTGGCCAGGTCTAACCACCACACTGTAGAACTTTCCTTTAAGCCTTAGTGATACATTCTTATAGCATAGTACCCTAGAGGCGAGCCCCCATTTCAGCCATCCCACTGTAATACGATGTTCGACATCATGATTGATCACCTTGTCTCCTTGAATTATTGATCCAAGATACTTGAAACTTTCTCTTTTGGGTATTACTATGTAACACCTCAAAAGCCCCTAAGACTAGACCTTAGATATGGACTATGAACCAATAGAAAAACTGAAAATTTCCCTTAGTAAGACTTATAGTACGACTCGAGGTATGATTGTACAAGTCATACCAAGAGTCGTGATATGAGGTCTAGAGAAAATAACAAAAATTCGTCAAGAAAACATTACAATATCCCACGACTCATACCAAGACTGTACGGTTCGTACCGAGGAGTATGGGAAAGGATTCAGAGAAGTGTTCAAAGATTTTTGGAAAATCACGAGCCACGGTATGACCCGTGGTAAGGTGGTATGGATCGTGGTGAGTGCCTGTGGTAGGAAGTTCAGAGAATGACCAAAGGTAGGATCAGAAACCACGAGACTCAATACGAATCATGGTAAGAACCTACAAACCATAGGTTGGGTCATGGTCACTGAGGAGAAAATTCTTAATGCGAGCTTCTAAGGGTATTTTTGTAACTTTCTATACTTTTAACTCCTAAGTGAGGTTGCTTTGGGTTTTCTAAGGGGCTTATTAGAGAATTATACTTAGCCTAAACCCTCATTCTTTTCAAACACCGTAGATTAGAGATCAAACCTCTCAAACTTCTCAAGCAATTAGAGTTCTTCTTCTTCTTTTTCTCAACTCTCTTGGGTCTCAAGTCTAAGTAAGAATTCATCAAAGCCCAAGTATCTGAGGGTCATGAATGGGGAATTTCTTCCACCCTCATGCCTAATCCCCACCTCAATTACATGATTTGAATTCCTTCAAGTCTCCAATTATGATTTTCATGAATTTCTAGGATTAGACCCTTTTTGATGAAAAACTCCATGATCTCTTATGAAACCGATTTTCTTATGATTCCATTTATGATTTATGATTATAATTATATGATCTCTATGAAAAACTCTCATGGTTCCTATTTTTAAATTAGAATGATTTTACTCAAGTATGTATGAATCCCATGAATATCAAGTTTATGTATCATGGTAGATTTCTCAGCATTGTTTTCATGGCTAGTTCACGTATGTTAAGTAATTTATGAATTTCATGATTTATAACTAGCCCTGGCAAAATTAAGTATGTTTCATGATTATGATATGAACACTATGTATGTTTGTGAGTAGTATTTAATACTGAGTAGGTCGGGGTTTTAGTGCACCCAGGTCTCAGAAGTATGTGCCACTATAGCCTTGATGGAGTCCTCCTTGAGAGTGTCTCCCATGACTGAATAGGCCCATGAGTAATATCACGCCTTCATAGTTCTTACCCTTGTCAAGGTAGGAACACACCTACCAGCTAGGGTTACAAGTTGGGCTCCATGTATGCTCACTTGGAGTATGTCGGTTATAAGAATCTTCCACTGTTTTATGTTTTTCTACACATGTTCATGTTTATGCTTACAATATTATGACTTATGATATTTTGGCTCAATATACATCTTTATGATATTTTACCTATGATTTCAGTTATGTCCAGCTTTATGATGTAATTTTGAAAACCTTGAGCCATTATACTTAGTTTATGATCAAAAACTTATGTTTTAGCTTATCTTATACTCATGATTTCAGAATGTCATTTTGCTACAAGTTTTACTCACCTTACATACTCAGTACATTCAAAGTACTGACCCCATACTTTTTTGCTATATCTTCTCATGATATAGGTTCGGGTGATCAGTCTTAGCCTCGTCGTTAGCCTTACTCTTGCTCCAGTTCAACCCAGCTCTTGCTGAGTCCTTATCATCCAAGAATGTCAGTTTTTGGCTTATGACCCTGTTTATGTCTTTTTAGTTACAAACTTAATAGAGCTAGTTAGGGGCTTGTCCCATCATCTCATCCTATGTTTTAGAGGCTTTTCAAACTATGGTGTATGGATGCTCAACGATGTTGACATGTTGTCTTTGTTTATGCTTTTATGGTATCTTAGACTTCCGCTCATGTTATGATTTATGCTTTATTTCGCTTAGCATATTCTTTTGCTTATATTATGAATGTATCATGGGTTAGCTTAGAGCCATTTGTGGTTCTAGGTCCCGTGTTGCATTTGGAGTCTATGCTCGGGTCGTGAAAAACTTGGTATCAGAGTATCAGATTTAGGTATGTGCTAGGGTAAAAGCTACATTAAGTAAAGTCTTTTTATGGGCGTGAAGCGGGCGCCACACTTACGAGGAAGAGGCTACGAGATGTTTTAGGAAACTTCCCTTCCTTCATGTTCTATATTGCCCGATGAAGTCCAACTCTCTCAATTCTTCTAACTCGTGCTATACGTATTTGCAAAAAATGCTTGCTGAGGAGCCAATGGAAGAAGAAATGGAAATAGGAATTAGCCATCCCCACCGTGTCACACCCCAAACCTGAAGGGGCATGAGTGGCAACCTGTGCCGCTCCTAATCGAGCACACCTTTCCACAGAATTGACTACACAAACTAGAACCGATGAGGTTCGGCAACCTAACTATAACAACATAAGAGGAAAAGACATGAGAAAACAAAAACTGATTTACAAACAAACTAACAGATAACAGAGGCCACATAATAGGGACATTCTATACAACCAGGCCCACGTGGCCCATGAGAATAATACTACCACCCACAATAGTCGTTTACGAGCCTCTATGAATACAACAAAAATCAGTTGTTGGGGACAAAGCCCCAAACTACTTATAATACAAACATTTGATTACTTCGGAAGACTTGAAGCTTTATCGACCCAGAAGGATCTCCACTCAGTGATTGAGAACTCGATCTACCTATCGATCAATATCTGCAGGCATGAATGCAGCTCCCCCAACTAGGGCATCAATACGAAAATGTATCGAGTATGTAAGGCGAAATGATAACAAGACTCAGATCTCAAACCAACAGATATATGAGATGACAACATGAAGGAAATCACAAATCAAGTAAGCAAATAGAACCTACCTGACCCCCAAAAGCCTGGAAAGTCCAACATAATAAGATAAATGAATAAGTAGACAACCAATCGACACCTAATCGATATGACTCACCTGTTACCACCTGTACCATACATGATCCATCTAATCGGATTACTTGATCCAACT
The DNA here is from genome assembly GCA_018107945.1 of Datura stramonium. Classification (NCBI taxonomy): domain Eukaryota; kingdom Viridiplantae; phylum Streptophyta; class Magnoliopsida; order Solanales; family Solanaceae; genus Datura; species Datura stramonium. The sequence continues at coordinate 169,267 of JACEIK010002158.1, read as the reverse complement.
CTAGGCCCCTCAACGACCTTAGCTATCACAACGTCGTGACTAGCATCTACAACTATCAAGAAACAGACAATACAAAGCAAACAATACAATATGTATATCAATCCACAATCACAGCCTTACCGAAAACTGTCACGACCTTATTGGCATCAATAGTCGCGAGTATGAACATGCCGAAAATAGTCACAACCTTAGAGGTCTTCATAAGCCACAGGCTCAACCCTGCCGAAAACCGTCATGACCTTACAAGTTATTGTAGAGCCTCCAGGCACCATAAAAATCATATAATACACAATCAATAATTTATAGACACAAATGCAAGTTCATATAGCCTATGTCCGACTATCAGTTCCCTCCCCCCAACCAACCAATTGTCATGATGCAACACTAGCCTTATGTATCTACCAGCCACCGATGTGTTTCGTGGCAACCGAAAGGTCATAACTTAACAACTCTATCCGTAAACCTTATACTAAATCCAAAAACTACCATATATTACACAATCCTTCTTCAAACCTAATCAATACTATCCATTCCATAATAATCAAACACAACTAACTAAGAACAACCAAAATTATTACGAGTTTACTAACTCATCTTTTTTTTAATTCATCCGACCAGCCATTCATATAACTTACAACTAAATCAAAACATCCCCTAAAATATAGTCAAGAAAAATCCTAGATAAACCCAAAAGGATCACGAATCACATCACAATACAAGCCAATTTTGACGTGTTCTATCGCCCCTCCAACTCACGACAAACGATCAATTTTAATGCCTGAATCCATGGCCTCAATTCAAATATAAAGTGACACCAAATTAATAGCCCAACCACAAACATTTCAATATAATTATACATCCATGAAACAACCATTTCACATGATGATAATTAAGAATTCGAAACTTAAAAAAGCATGCCAGAAGGAGGAAAAGAAAAACCTTAACATACCTCTATGATGTCGACTTGAACATGGTCAAAATACCTGCTACCAACCCACAAATGGAGCAGCCCTGAATAGCTTGCTTTAGAATTTTTTTGTAACATGAAAATTGATTTTATTTTAGCAGTGAGCCGATAAAGAATTGCTACAATATTACTAATTAACATCAGCAACGCAAGAACAGGATGTTGGAGTTAAGTGTTGGGTGTGAATTGGGAAATGGAGGGAAAATAAATTGGAGGGAAGAATGAAAAAAATTCTTTTGTAAAAAGGAACTTTGTCCCATATTGGTAGGGAAAAGGGAAAAGTTAATACTTATATTGAGAAGCATATATTCTAGCTAATAAAGAGTTGAGAAGGAAGTCTCCCCTCAAGTCGTCGTCGTCGCTCCGCACGACTTCGACTTTGGATTTGGTCAAATGATCTGATTGATTGATATATTTTTTAGACCAAATTTATTTAAAATCCAAGTTTTCCTTTCTTGCAATATGGCAGTGGACCTGCATGCCGCAAGTTCTCACCTGCCAAACACAGGTGCCAGCGCAAAAGTCAGGAAAAGATACTACTTGGACCTGCGTTGCACCTGCGTGCCGCGGGTCCTCATCTGCGTGTCGCGGGTCCTCACCATCTGAACAGTTATTTTCGCACCACTTTACTTCAGTTCTTTGACTATAAATAAAGGCCATTTACATTTATTTTTGATTGAGAATTTTCAAACATTCTACATATTTTCAAACAAATAAAATCGAGTCTGTTGTGTGATTTGTTACCGCTCTTAGAGTTCGACGAAGTTTTTGATGTTTGAGGTACTTCTACACTATTAAAAGGTATATCCATTTTATTATGGGAGAAAGTAATCCAAAACCTCAAGTACAGTGAGGAGATTAAATTTCTTAAGGACACAGTGGATTCTGTGGACTCGGATATTAATTATTATTAATTATTTTACTGCTTTGAACACAGGAGAACAATAAGCTTAAGGAATTTAATTTGTTTAAAATTTTCCGTGTTCATCTATTTTGTAGTTTTGGAGACTAAAACCTTTTTGGTTTTTACTCCATTATTGGAGATTAAAATCTTTGGATTTTCTAACCTAGTTGATAATTTGGTCTGAAGGTATAAAAACTTCACCAATTATTCAGTTTATTTCTGTCACAACCCAAACATAGATCAGGATCGAGACACGAAATCCAGAACCATGAGTGGCCCCAAGTCGACCCATGATAAGAACATGACAGCTATAGAACATTATATCAAGTGGAATATGATACTTAAACATAAATTGGAGGAAGTCTGAATAACAAAATGTCTAGCCAACGGTAATATCATAATACTGAGTTTGAAGCTGAATATATCAATCCATGTCTGAAAAGCCTCCACTAACTGATGAGATTGTGGGACAAGCCCCCAACTATCTCTATGTCCGAAACCAACTGACATAATGATACTAAAAGATAGATGCTCTCGGAGGATGAGGACTCACCCAAAGTAGGGTCTGAACTTGAACGAGAGTAGGACTAACGGCTAAGTCTAATCGCTAGGATCTGTACCATAAAATGATACATCATAGAGTATGCAGTTAGTACTTGGAATATACTGGGTATGCAAGGCAAGTAAAATAGAAGGAATAAGTATAATTGAAATCGTACACATAACCTAAATTATAAGATCACGAGAGTAAGGATGACATGCTGATATCTGAAAGCATTTAAAGTCATAAACTGAGTTTCCATATTTGAATAGAAAGACCTAAAGCTAAAAATAGAATCTTATGGCTTGCCATAACTGAAATCATAAGTAAAAACTTAAAAACTGATCATTGGGTTAAATCTGCTAAAAATATAATATCATAAGTCATAAACATGCTTAACTGAATTTATGTGGAACAATGGGAGACTCGTCTTAACTGACAACCACCATGTATGAGCGCATGATGATCCCACGTCATTCCCACGTGGAGGAGGGCCATCCTAAGCCTTGCCAGGGCGAAGGATAAGTAAGCTGTGATATCACTGTGTGCCTTTGGACAGGGGGAAACGCTCTCTTGAGAGGCCCCAAAATATACATACGTTGGTGCGTAGTTTATGAGATTGGAGAACCTTGAAACCCCTAGCCTACTCGGTGCTAGACACTACTCCCAAAACATGTATAGTGCTCATATAATGATATTCTAGAACATAGCTTTAATCTATACATTTGACGAGTCTTGACTCCAAAATATATATGTATCATTTGATCTTGTTATCCTTGGTTAGATCATAAAACATGCTTCTCTTGTGTGGCCTTTCTCAAATCTAAAAATCATGCATACTTGAAATAGACTTCATTGATCAAAATCATAGATTCATACATGAGTCATCTATAAATATTCGTACATACTAGATTTCTCATCATACTTGAAATCATAAATCATAAACTTGACTTTTCATGAACTTGCATAATTGGGAATAATTTTCTAAAATTTAAAATCATGAATTTATTATCAAAATAGATATAAAATCTACCTATAAATCTTAAAACATACAATTAAACATGAAGGGAATTGACCCATAAATAAATCATTGAGAATTTATTAAAATTAGAATAAAACCCCATAGAATCATGAAATTGATTTAGAACTTAAATTCATGGAATGGAGGAGAATTTTGAGCATGAGAGTGAAAGAAACTCTCATTCATAGCCCTACATACCTGGGTAAACTAAATCTACACTTGTTTTTGAAAGCCCAAGAGATTTGGAGAAAATCTTGAAGGGTTCCAGACTCGATCTTCAATGAAGAGGTATAGACTTGCATGCATGGGAGGGGAATGGTTAGAATGAGCTTAACTCCTCTTAATACACCTCTTTCAGAGCTTAAAACAACATAGTTTAGAGCTTAGGAACTTAAGAATTACAAAAATACCCTTACTGATTCGCTTGGAAAAGTGACACTACCAGTCCCAACGAGGGACTAGACGAGTCATTACCTCGCTAGACGACTCGTTGTCACCACTCATCGTCATCACTAGAAATCCCATCTTTCAATCTCAACCATCCTGATAAAAACCAACTTGACGAGTTGTGAAGTGACAACATAACTCGTTCCTTAACTCATTAAGTCTCTTGGTTTTGCAACTTCCTCAGCACATAACGGGCACACTAATTACTCATTGAGTCAAAAAATGAGCCGTTACACCATCCGTGGTGAACCCCTGATAATGACTCGTTACAAGCTGGAACCCCTCAACGAGTCATGATTCATCGGGTAACCTGATGAGTCGTTCTGTGACCTAGCGCAGATTTTTCTGTTTTCTTCACTTCAACCCTCGGTTATGATCTTAGGAAATTTAACGGAATTAAAATATCTCCCTTGGGAGTATTCATCCTCAAATGTGGGTAAACATACAGAAAAGGCTGGAAAAGAATTAAAATCCCACAACTGAACAACTAAAGCCGAAATCTGATGAAGTGACTGACTCCGGACTGCGACATATGACTGAACCAAATTCATAATTCATATGTACATGATAGAACATGAATGTAAATGAGAGACATGAAATTGACATGAAACTGAATAGAGTATTTGAGAGGAAACTGGTACCTCAAGCTGAAACTGAGTCGGAACGGAAAAAATGTGGGTATCTAGTCATCATCTCTGCTTCGGCTTCCCATGTAGCTCCCTAAACAAGATGATTCCTCCACAAGACTTTTATTGAATCTACTTATTTGTTCCTCAACTTCCGTACTTGAAGATCAAGGATCTTAACGGGTACCTCCTCATAAGTAAGACTATCCTTCACGCCTATGCTCTCCACTGGAACAACTAAAGTCGGGTCACCAATGCACTTATTCAATAACGATATGTGGAAAACTGGATTCGCTGACGCCAACTCTGCTGGTAGCTCCAACTCATAGGCCACATTGCCAACACGTCTCACAATCTTGTATGGGCCAACATATCAGGGACTAAGTTTCCCTTTCTTCCCAAATCTCGTCACTCCCTTAATAGGAGATACCTTCAAGAACACCCAATCCTCAACTTCAAACTTGAGTTCTCTCTACCTAACATCAGTATATGACTTTTGATGACTCTGAGCTATTTTCAGCCTTTCCCTTATAAGCTGAATCTTCTCCATGGCCTCATGAACCAAATCTGGCCCTATCAATGTAGCTTTTTCTACGTCAAACCAACCACTAGGCGACCTACACCTTCCCCCGTAAAGCCTTAAAAGGAGTCGTCTGAATACTAGAGTGGTAACTGTTATTTTAAGAAAACTTGATAATAGGTAAATGAAATAAATTACACATGCTCTCAACATATCCTTAAGAGTCTGAATGGTACGCTCGGCCTGACCATCTGTCTGCGGGTGAAAAGTGGTCCTGAGCTTGACCTTAGTACAAAGTCCCTTCTAAAACGATTTCCAAAACTGCGAGGTAAACTTAGTACCTCGGTCTGAAATGATGGAAAAGGGAACTCCATGTAATAGAACTAACTCTCGAATATATAATTTAGCATAATCCTCCGCTGAGTCTGTAGTCTTGACCAGTCTCGGAGTATCCATTCACTCGAAACTGCTCGGCTTCG
>JACEIK010002158.1:131754-146708 GCA_018107945.1 Datura stramonium | reverse complement strand
ATTATTTTCAAAAATCAATAAAAGCATTTAACCAAGGAGGAACTCAACAATATAGGCTGGTATCGTTAAGAATGTCGTCTAGCAAAACCTATCATTGGGCCCACACACTACGACACTTTAAATACATTATTATGCCAGATTCAATAGAACTTAAGCCTCCAAAGAAATAATCATGTCTAATAAAACCAAGGAGGACTCTATATTAAAAAAGCAAAACGAAGCTATACTATGAAAGCGGTAAAAATGGACTAGAACGGGTTATCATCACACAAATCAATAACTTAATCAAAATCATAATATCATTTAAATTAGAGTTTTCAAATCAATCATAATACAATCAATTTCCATACAGGGCCAAATAAAATCCACCCCTCCTAAAAATGGTGTAGTGCCCTCAATGCATATACAAAATAAAAGAAAAGAGAAAGAGTGAAAAAAACTCCCTGTAGCTCTCAGATTGCGCTACTCAAGACTATCCTGTGGTGATACTGAGGGTTTGGCCTTTGGATCATGAAAGAGGCCTCAAATGTGAATGCGTGAAACCTATATCGCCCCTCTAAGAGCCTCCTCCTATGCTAGGGGAATATCCGCAGTAGCTGGTGGTAAAACCTATACTAGACTCTTGCCCTTATCTAGCGGAAGGGAAGGAGCAATTGTTTGAGCCTGGTTCTGAGTAGGAACTTGCTCCTATGGAGTTCTAGCCAGGGTGGCCCTGGTGACTGAGACTGATGATGATGAGGATTGGGTTTGATCCAGACGGACTGGAACCACTCTAGGAATAAAGTCTGTGATGCTGGCAATAGGCGGCGTCTGATCAACTAGTGGAATCCGAACCTCCTTGGGCTACTGCTCTCGCATCTGCAAGTCTAGGATGGAAACTCTAGTCTATGCTAAATCATCTTTGAGGCTCAATATGTCTGACGAGCTAGCACCTTGCTCGAGCTAGCTCAATCTAGCATCCATAGCCTCTAAGTGGGAGCTCAAGCCTCATGAGAGCTCCTGATGGTGTCCTGGAGTGGCTGAAGAGCCTGCTTAATAATAGTGGCCAAGAAAGTCGGTAGGTTCTCTATTAATCTAGCTAGTTTCCGCTCCTCTCTGTCAAGTCTCGTGGCTAATCTAGGCAGGGAGACTCTAGAACTCAACAAGGGTCTCGATGGTGCAGCTGGCATCAAAGTAATGGTAGCTGCAGTAGTCTGTGCCCCATGAGAAACTGGATTTGCTACTGCTGTGTTTGATTCAACTATGGGCTATGATGCGGGCTCCTTAAGTAGGATACTCTGAATCTTAATAGTGGGCCTATCTAGTAGTACAAAGTTAGGGTGTCTTGCCGAGGTGACCATGGTGTCATTCGTATCTTGGTGATATTGATTTCTTGGTGAGCCTCTGTAAATAAATCCTCCCTCGACAGGATCAACACGCCTTCCCTCTAGCACAATGTTGTAACCAAACACAAGAATGGTAAGGAGGTAGTATACTATATGTCCCTCTCTCTTCTTGGTCACTATGGATGCCACAACTAGAGCATGCCAGAATGGAAGTTCGTTGTCGCTCTTTGTTGGGAATATTCGGCAGCATACCACATTCCACCAAAATTGTATAGAAAATTATAACTCTCTCTTGAATATGTTCGCTGTCTAAAGAGCATCCCAAACTGGAGTACCTCTAGCTATCACTCCAACCATCCATCCTCTAGCTCTACGACCCTGAGCTAATATCTTTTCAAAATCGGTGGTGTTAACCACCTCACAATCACCCCCCAAATAGTATCGATTGATCGCTTTAGGGCTGATGTCAATCGACACTCCTTTGATTACCACTAATATCAGTGGCTCTATATGTTTCCTTAATATTGGGTTCGACCATAGGAGGATCACCCCATATATTGCGTAAAACTACCGGACTAGTGTTTGAATGTACTGGCCTACGGGGTGGAATAAGAAATCCGTGTTGGTACTGAAGTTGCTACATGATCTCAGGGTAGAGGTCCGATCCATTAGCACTGAGGGTGCGCTCATTAGTAATACCGTAATGAGTCTTCCTATTATAGGGTTGTTGATGCGTCCAAACGCACACACAAGTGTACGCGGTCGTCAAATAATATAGAACAGTTAAGTCCAGATATTGTACCCACAAAGACTTGTTGGATTATTCGTCTAATTTAAACTCTTATTCAAACTATTCAAAAATAAAGGAATGATTTTTGGTGAATTGTTTATACTATTAACTAAACTAATTTAAAGGTTTAAGAATACACTTGAATGGTTGGTTGTTTTTAAGATGATATGAAAGATCCAGGGTCTTGGCAATTTTGACAATCTAGTTGAAGTATCAAATTGTTATACTTATTCGCTTTCCTGAGTTACTAATTGCAGGTTCATAATACTTAATTGAGCATCGTTCCCGATAAATCTAAGACTACTTGACTATCCCTACGCCTATATTCCTATGGTCGTAGGAAAATAGTGAAGTGCATGTAAGATTTCGTCTGTATCAACAAGAAAGGCTAATGACTATATTCCTATCCACATTAGCAAATCGTTCCTCTTTCCTTATAAGGTTCACAAACAAGCCCAATTTCTTCTTATTTCCCTCGCAATTCCCTTTTCCAAGTTTAATTAATGAGTCATATATAGAACTTAACTATTTTGTCAAATAATCAAATAATTCAGCCTAAGAATAAATAAATAACTCAATAGCAGAAAGCTTTAATAAATATGAATAATAATCAATATTCAACATTCATGTTCATCCCAAAAGCCTAGAACTAAAGTATTTAGCCATTCATGATTCCCAAAAGATTGAGGGAATTCACGAGTTTACAAAAGAAAATTGCCAAAAAGTTAGGAGAAGAATTAACCCACATAGAAACTTGTCGTGCCCTTGCTCTCTTCTTTAATTTTGTCCAACCCTAGTCAAGAATAATGATGAATCCTCTCAAAAATGCCTTAGGGTTTGTTTATATAGTAAATGGAAAAAGACCTTCTTAGCCCTACTTAATTTCAACTTAAAAGTTCCAAAAATAGGGTTCCGGAATGGCCCTTATGCGTATGCCAGCTGTAGCACTAGCACTAGCCTGTTTACTTTTAATTTTTCTGAAGTTTAGGTTTTGGCATGCCATGCCACCTAGTACGCCAAGGTATTAGAAATTTTTTTGCTACATCTGCATTTGGCGCGCTACGTCAGCTATCTTGCCAGAGTGTTAGAATGAAGTTTTTGGCCTAGCGCCCCACACCAGTCAATGCACTAACTTCTGGACTTGTATTTTTTAAAAGTTTAGGTTTTGGTGCACCACGCCAGCCAATGCACCAGCTTGATTTTGTTAAGGAATACCTCTAAAGTTGCTTCAAAGCTCCAAACCTTCCTTTATAGCTCTTTTTGGGTTGATTTCCACCACATTCACCTATTAAGAACCTACAAAGTTACAACATAGGAATACAAGCATAATCCATAGAAATGATACCCAAAGAGATTACTAAAATGCGAGGAAACTAGAGACTAAAAATACATACTTTTGGCCTCTCATCACCACCCCACACTTAGATCCTTGCTCGTCCTCGAGCAAACAACTTAAGCTCTATACCTTATCCCTATATGGACTTACACCAATTGAATAGGTCTGCTCAGGCTACTACTAATATGACCACATAGATATTGCAAGTTTCTAACTCGACATGCCTCAACTTTCCAATTAAGTTGAAGAATAACCTTTTAAGACGACCTAACCTCAAGAACTGACTCAAGCTCTATGAATATTGACTAACAAACATAAGTCGCCTAATCAAGAGATCAAACATTTCACCTCTCTCTTGTAAACCATGCGCCCTCACAAACAAGAGAGCTGCCTACCTTTTTCTCACAAGAGCATGAAAGAATCACATGTATGGGCATATAAATAAAGAAACTCACTCTCACTCTCAAAAAGAACTTCTCATGCACATATAATGAACCATAGGCTTTCCCTTAGTATAAATACTCCACTAATATAAGAATGTCAAAGTTAGAATCAAGTAGGACTTAAATAATTGTAATATAGGCTAAGGGACAGATAAAGATTATTTGGCTAGAATAGTGACTAACCTCCCTAAGCACTTTAATACTTTACAACTTTTTCAGTTTTAGCATACTCTTTGATCTTCTTACTTTACTTCTTATGCCTTCCCTTGATTGAAAATTTTGCAACTTTGATGATTAGTGGGGAGTTCTTGACAATATTTATTTTCTTTCAACGTATTCTTTCTCTTTTCTCATCTCCCTACTAACTTCCTTGTTTTACATTTTTCACCTTTTACCTTATCTTTTAACTTCCACACTTTAGCTTCCCTTTTTTTTCACTTGTGCTCCTTTCATAACAACCTTTCTCTTTTTCAATTTTAAAGTGAAATGCCTTAGAATTCACTTGGCTCAAATAAAGGTCAATAGAATAAAAAAAGATTTAGCTTTTAATATGGCTACCAAAAGAATAGACTAAAGGCTCAACATGGCTAACTAAGGATATCACGAATGAGTAGGTAATTCATAAGATAAAAGTAGGCTTCTCAAAGAAATGCCTATATCATCTTCTAAATTTAACACTCTTCATTTCATTTAGCATACACACTAGGAAAGTACTAGACATCAATATGAAATCATGGAATGTATGCAAATTATTCTCACAAATATGACATATGTTCAACTCAAGATAGATTCATATAGAACCACAATTAGGCAACAATAGAAATAATTCTATATCAAGCCAATACAATCACACAAGAGTCTAGTAAATGAGCCTAGGTGTATCAAAAGAGGTCGTTCATATTTTTCCATAGCATGTTTTCAACTTTCAAAAACCAATACTTGCATTATTCAATCACATTATCATTTACCTGAGCACCTAGCATTCAAATGGGTTCCTAATGACTAACTTCCCTCAAGACGGTCTTCAGTCATCCATCATTGGGAAAAACCTTTTCTTCTCTTAATTTTTTTAACTACTCCTAAAAATAAAAATTTTACTCGGTTCAACGGTCTCCTTTTCGGAAAAGAACCGAGGCCATAAGAAAAATCGAAGGGTGGGTGAAACATGCCATTTTAAATTTTTTTCATATGAACTCCTAACATACTCACCCTTAACCTCAAACTTTTAGAAGATATACCCTCATCCCACACTTAGAGTCATACTTTGTTTTTAGAGCATCTATAAAATAAAAACAAAACATGAGCAAGAAATACTCTCTGAGGCCCTCTAGGGCCTAGCTAGCAGCACGTCTCTTTGATTCACGAGTCGTACGACCCTACATTTAAGCTCAAGATGTGCTCCTTAACTTGAAACTTTAATTTAGTAATCAGACTTTCCCTTCTATGCACACAAATTTTTTTTAAAAAAAAAAGTGACACTATACAAAAAATAAGAAAAACTACACTATTACAAATTAGGTTGCCTCCCAACAAGCGTCTGATTTAATGTCGCGACATGATGCATACACTATCATGTGACCTAAGGTGCACCAAAAATAATAAAAAATTTAAAAATTTAAAAAGCTAAATAAGAATTCAAACTAGAAAAACAATCTTAGCCAAGTCCCCGGCAACTGAGCTAAAAACTTGATGCGTCTAAATGCATACGTAAGTGTATGCGGTCATCAAGTAATATAGGACAGTGAAGTCCAGATATCGTATCCACAAGGCTTGTTAGACTGCTTGTCCAATTCAAATTCTTCATTTTATTTAGCACACATACTGGGAAAGTTCTAAACATCAATATGAAAGCATGGAATGTATGCAAATTATTCTCACAAACACATGGCACATGTTCAACTCAAAACAGATTCACGTAGACCCTTAATTACGCAAACAATAGAAAGAATTCTACATCAAACCAATACAATCACACAATAGTCTAGAAAATAAGCCTAGGTGTCCCAAAGAAGGTCATTCATATTTTTTCAGAATATTTTTCAACTTTCATAACCAATACTTGCATCTTCGGTCAAATTAACACATAACCTGAACACCTAGCATTCAAATGGATTCCTAATGAGTAACTTCCATTAAGACGGCTTCCAACCATCCATCATCGGGGAAAGCCATTTCTTCCCCTAATTTTTTTAACTACTCCTAAAAATGAAAATTTTACCTGGTTCAAAGGTATTCCCTTCGAAAAAAACTGAGGCTACAAGAAAAATCGAAGGATGGGTGAAACATGCCATTTTCAAAAAATTTCACATGAACTCCTAGCATATTCACCTTTAACCTCAAAACTTTGGAAGATACACCCTCATGAAGGGTGGATGAGGTATGCCATTTTTAATTAAAAACATGATGGCATACTCACCCTTAACCTCAATATACCAGAAGATATACCCTCACCCCACACTTAAAGTCATACATTGTCCTCAAAGCATCTACACAATAAAATCATACATGGGGTTTCCTCGTGAGAGTTGAGGGTATATCTTTCAAAATTTTGAGGTTAAGGGTGGGTATGCTAGGAGTTCATATGAAATTTTATGAAAATGGCATGTTTCACCCACCCTTCAATTTTTCTTATGGCCTCGGTTCTTTTTCAAAGAAAAGACCTTTGAACCTGGTAAATTTTTTATTTTTAGGAGTAGTTAAAAAAATTTAAGAGAATAAAAGGTTTTTTTCTAATGATGGATGGTTGACGACTGTCTTAGGGAAGTTAGTCATTAGAAACCCATTTGAATGTTGGTGCTCGGGTTATATGCTAATGTGATCGAATAACACAAGTATTGGTTTTTGAAAGTTGAAAACATGCTATGGAAAAATATGAATGACCTTTTTTGATACACCTAGGATCATTTACTAGACTCTTGTGCGATTGTATTGATTTGATATAGAATTCTTTCTATTGTTGCCTAATTGAGGGTCTACATGAATCTGTCTTGAGTTGAACATGTGTCATGCTTGTGAGATATTTTTATATTGATGAATACAACTTTCCTAGCGTGTGTGCTAAACGAAATGAAGAGTGTTAAATTTATGAGATGATATAGGCTTTTATTTGATAAGCCTACTTTTATCCTATATATTACCTATCCATTCGTGATATCTTTAGTTAGCCATGTTGTGTCTTTAGCCTATTCTTTTGGTAGCCATGTTAAAAGCTAAATCTCTTTTTTATTCTATTGACCTTTATTTGATCCAAATGACTTCTAAGGCACTTTAAAATTCAAAAAGAGAAAGGTTGTTATAAAAGGAGCACAAGTGAAAAAAAAGGGAAGCTAAAGTGTGGAAGTTAGAAGATGAAGTAAATGGTGAAAAATGTAAAACAAGGAAGGTGATGTTTGTAGGAAGATGAGAAAAGAGAATGAATAAGTTGAAAAGAATAAATATTGTCAGGAACTCCCTACTAATCATTGAAGTTGCAAAAAAATTCAATCAAGGGAAGGCATAAGGAGTAAAATAAGAAGATCAAAGAGTATGCTAAAACTAAAAAAGTTGTAAAGTATTAAAGTACTTAGGGAGGTTAGTTACTATTCTAGACAAATAATCTCTATCCGTCCCTTATCCTACATTACGACCATTTAAGTTCTGCTTGATGCTAACTTTTACATTCTTATATCAGTGAAGTATTTATACTAAGGGAAAGCCTATGGTTCATCATATGTGCATGATAAGTTCTTCGTGAGAGTGAGAGTGAGAGTGAATTTCTTTATTTCTACGCACATACATGTGATTCTTTCATATTTTTGTGAGAAAAAGATGGGTTGCTCTCTTGTTTGTAAGGGCACATGGTTGACAAGGGATAGGTGAAATAGTTGATCTATTGATTAGGTGACATATATTTGTTATCCAATATTCACAAATCTTGAGGTTAGATCATCTTAAAAGGTTGTTCTTGATCTTAATTGAAAAGTTGAGGCATGTCGTGTTAGAAACTTGCAATGTCTATGTTGTCATATTAGTGGCTTGATTAGACCTGTTCAATTGTTGTAAGTCCATATATGGATAAGGTATAGAACTTAAGTTGCTCAAGAATGAGCAAGGGTCTAAGTGTGGGGTGGTGATGAGAGGCCAAAAGTACATATTTTTAGTTTCTATTTTCCTCGCAGTTTAATACATTTGACATCTATCTGAGTAATATTTCTATGGATTATGCTTGTATTCTTATGTCTTGAGTAGGTGTTTAATAGGTGATGTGGTAGAAATTGACCCAAAAAGAGCTATAAAGTTGGAGCTTTAGAGAAACTTTGGAGGTGTTCCTAAACAAAATCAAGCTGGTGCATTGGCTAGCGTAGTTGATGTCGCCCAAATTACACCTCGCAATTGAGATATAAAGCGGTCAATGTCAAATATAGAACCCAACTAGAGGTTGAGGATGATCCCACAGGGAATATGGTAAGAACTTAAGTTAATGTGAATATCTGCTACTATTGAGTTACTTATTTGCTATAGGGGGAAAGAAATAGAATAATAAATAAAAGTAAAACTGTTGAATGCTTAGATCAAATTCGGTTTGTATTCAATTAATGACTTGACTAGGACTGTGTTCCCCAAGACTTCATAACCACAAGACTTATACACTAGTGATCTATTCCGGTGTTCAACATGCAATATCAGTAATTTAGGTTCACCTAAATGGTTGGTCCCCTATTTAGATGATTATCACCACGCAACTTGGTCTGTATACGGGTGTACTTTAATTGACCCTTACCCTTAATATCATATTAGCTATCCCCGGACAATTTAAAGCTATTAGATGAGGGTTGATAACCTCAAATCTCCGTTGTTAATCCCTTTTCCTATTCATTACCTCCTTGGTCCAGTAAGTTAGAATAAGGCAAGTCCTAACATTTGCAACCGTCAAGAATCAATCAAAACAAAGAGAAAAATAATACATGCATTAAACCCCGTTCAATAATCACTAAGTATTTAACCTACGTGTGTAAATTCATCTTGGTTCCTACAACCCTAGTTATGGGTTTAGCTACTCATGCTTGTATGATTACAATCACAAAATATTAAATAAATCATAATTGCAACTTAAAAATTATCGTCGAAGAAAAACCAAGTAAATTGAATAAAACTCCAAAGTTGATGAATAAATTCCAATGTTGCTTTTGATCCTTAAATTCAAGAACAAAATTGTAAAACTTGTTTATTAACTCAAGAATAATCGTACAACACCAAAATCCTACGTGAAAAAATAATAATAATTGGCTTCTCTCTAAAAATAAACCTAAACTGTGTATTTATAGTTTCAAGAAAACCTTTTCCTAACTAAAACTAGAAACCAGGTCGGCAGTGGCCACGGGCTTGGTAACGAATTGTTGGGACTTCTGACGAGTTGTGCCTTGCTAAAAATAGTCGTCCTCATCATCGTATCCAGTTGTGGAAATGGGTCACCTAACGACTTGTCGTGCCTGGGCACTAGTCGTTAGGCCCCTCGTGGTCTAACTCTTTCAAAACTCCAATGCACCTTACTGTTGGCTCCAGTGATGTGCCAACGAGTGTTTAGTCAACTAACGACTCGTTAAGTCTGTCGTCATCTTCACTGGTTACTTTGGCAATAATTTCTCTTCCAGCCTTCACGACTGACTTCACGGCTTGTTACCATATGTAACAAGTCGTTCCCTCAATCCTCCAGGTACACTGTCTCTACTTCTTCAAACTTTAATAATTGCCCAGGCATTCAGCAACGGGTCGTGCTTCTTTCCAACGACTCGTGAAGTGCCTGGCAGTCACCCTTTCAGTTGTTTTCAACATTAATTTGCCCAGTTCACTTTCGGAGCTGTTTTCCTGCAACATTAAACACAAAATACATCATACCTATATAAACATACCCGGAATGTGCATAATTTCTTGGTTTTAGGCGTCGAAAGTGTCGTAAAATCATGGCACATCAGTAGTGCACCATAACCCAAAATTCAAAAATACAAGTCCAGAAGTAGGTGCATTGGCTGGCGTGGCACGCCAGGCCACAAACTTCAGAAGAAAAATTCTAACACTCTGGCGAGATAGCTGGCGTGGCGCGCCAAGTGTAGATGTAGCATAATTTTTTCTAACACCTTGCGTATTGGGTGGAATGGCGCGCCAAGGCCATTCCTAAAATCAATTTTTGAAACTCTAAAGGAGAAGTTAAGAAGGCGATCTTTTTTCATTTACTATATAAACAAACCCTAAGGAATTTTTTAGAGGATTCTCGAAGGTTGGACGAAATTACAGAAGAGAGCTAGGGCACGACGAGTTTTCTCCTTCGGGTTACTTCTTCTCCTAACTTTTTATCATCTTTCTCTTGTAAAATCATAGATTCCCTTAATCTTTTGGGAATGATGAGAGGCTAAGAAATTTAATTCTAGTGTTTTTGCATGAACATGAAGTTTGAATGTTGATTATTGTTCATATTTATTAAAGCTTTCCTTTATTGAGTTATTTATTTCTTCTTGCTCTGAATTATTTGATTATTTG
Organism: Datura stramonium; assembly: GCA_018107945.1. Classification (NCBI taxonomy): domain Eukaryota; kingdom Viridiplantae; phylum Streptophyta; class Magnoliopsida; order Solanales; family Solanaceae; genus Datura; species Datura stramonium. Next base: position 136,301 of record JACEIK010002158.1, on the reverse strand, counting down.
ACAAAATAGTTTACTGATCTTGGGCAGAATTTCATGCCCAAATGATACTCAAAACTTCATTTCGACTTGTTTATCTATTGTTATGTGTACATTCTCATGTGATTCTTAGGTAAATGTGAATTTATACTAACCAACATGATTAGTGTTGTTTTGCGGGAAGAATTTTTAGGCTAATCTACAAGTTGGTGAGAGAGTGCGGGAATGGACTTGGAAGCAAGAAGTGGAGTTGTCAAGGAAGTTGGATAAAATAGGGGCTCCACGATGGCGCCCGTGTCACGCTACCATCACGGAGGCATTCTGCCTGGGATGAATAGAATTATGTCAGAATTCCGGTGGAGGTTGCGTTACCTCCAGTGGCACGGGGGCCGGTGCTCCGCGATGCACTTTGTGTCACGTCAGTGTTACCACCTGGAACCTCAAGTTCCAGTGAAGGTGCTGTCGGCACCGTGGCATGAGCAGACCGCGACATGTCGTGCCACGCTGAGGTGCAGTTACCTGAGGCGGAGTTCCGGTGGGGGGTCCGCGATAGCCCCGTGGCATGGAGCGGTGCTCCCGCGATACACTCCGTGCCCGTTACTTGTTATTCCAGGAAAAAATTCTCAATAGTATAAATAGCAACTTAGGTTTTATTTTAAACATTCCTGACTTTTGAGCAAGAACGTGGGTAGCGGCGTTGAAGGGACGAAAATTCTAAGGTTAAATTCCTCTTCCTTTTCCTCTTTAATTTCAATTGCTTGCATGAATTCTACTTATTTGAAGATGTTTAATCCACAAATGAGTGGCTAATTCACCTCTTGCTGAAGTTAAGGATAATTGTAGAGGAATGTAATTATTGATCATTTCAGTTTTCATCTTTTCTTTAATGGTTGTTCTATCAACTTGTTTGTTCTTAACTGCATTAATATTTGGCCAATGTTAATGTATATCTTAGAAATTCAATTTTGATTTTGAAAAGGAAAGTAATTGGACAGATGTGAATTGGTAGGATATAGTCTTTTCTTAGCTGAAAATTGAAAAGATTGCGTTCGAGAATAGAAATATATCTAAAAGTCTTATTAGTCATTTATGGAATCGGTTATGTATGGCTAGAGCATGAGGTTCTTATATCACAGAAATGTAGAATAAGGTCTCATGATTCTTTTGAGTGAAGATAGGAGTCCGAAAGATCCAACCCATAGGCAATTAATTCCTCACTAGCAACCGAAGAGAAGGTGGGCGAATTGAATTAGAAATTACATCCCTAACTTGCCTTAACCTTAGCTTTTTTCGTGCTATTGTTCAGACTTTACTTTACAATCTTTACTTAGATTCTTATTCTTAGATTCTTATTACTTAGTAATCTTAACTCCTAAAACATTATTTGTTTGGTTGTCTACATTCTTAGAGATATTGTTCACTAACACTTAGGTTAATTACAACTGTAGTTCAGTCCCTGTGGGATCGATACTTGGCTTGAAATAAAGCCACTTTACTACTTGTACGACCACGTGCACTTGCGTGTAGTTTGGCTCGAACATTTAGCACTATCTACAACTCGTTAATTGAATTTGTAAAAGGAAATTGCAAGGGCAATAAGAAGGAATAGAGATTGTTTGTGAACCTTATAAGGAAAAGAAAATGATTCACTAATGTGGATAGTAATATACCCATTAGTTTTCTTAGTTGATACAGACGAATTCTTACATGCACTTCACTATATTCCTACGACCATAGGAATATAGGCATAGGAATAGTCAAGCATCCTTAGAGTTATCGAGAACGATGCTCAATTAAGTAATATCAACCCACAACTAATAACTCAAGAAAGTGAATGAGTATAAAAATTTAATACTTCATCTGGATTGTAGAAATTGCCAAAACCCTAGATCTTTTATATCATCTGAGAACCAACCAAGCATTTACGCATTTTCTCAAGTCTTTAATTTGTTTAGTTAGTAGTATACACAATCCATCAAGAATCATTTCTTTATTTTTGAATAGTTTGAATAAGAGTTTAAATTGTATGAACAATCTAAAGTCCCTGTGGTACCATATATGGACTTAACTGTTCTATATTAATTGAACACCGCATACACTTGCATGTGGGTTGGAGGCACCAAGACCCTAGATCTTTGTATCATCTGAGAAACAACCAACCATTCAATTGTTTTCTTAAATGTTTATTTAGTTAATAGTATAAACAATTCTTCAAGAATCGTTTCTTTGTTTTTGAATAATTTGAATAAGAGTTTGAATTGGACAAGCAATCTAATAAGTCCCTGTGGATACGATATCTAGACTTCAGCATCTTATATTACTTGACAACTGTGTACACTTGCGTGTGCATTTGGATGCATCACCAATACCTGCAGGCATGACCATATAGCCCCTAGGATTATGGCATCGATATGGTGATGTATCGAGTATGTAAGGAGACAGAAAGGTAAGAGAATATCAACAGATTAACCCAAGTCACAAGCAACCAATAACATATTACATAATGATACCTGACCACAATCCAGGCTACCTAACAACCACAACAATCGCGGCCAACGCCAGCTCACATATTCAGTTCACAACTAACCAGAACAATATCAAAAGTAACACAACGTGTGTGTGTGTGTGTGTGTGTGTGTGTGTGTGTATATATATATCAATAAGATATAAATCAACTCATAATTCGACCTTGTCGGGACATACCTCACGGTCTCACAAGATACATACAAGCCCAAGTGCGTCAGAGTAAACGCCACAATCATACACTCTTTATGTACAAGATCTAACACGATGGAGTACACACCACAAGCATTCACTAGCCTCAATATGCTGGAGTAAACATCACAGCCAACCACAAGCTCGCTCCTTTTGGAGTTGACACTGCATTCCCCTCGGGTCAGCTTAGCCCTAGGATCGACTCGTTGTCGGAGTAATCGTTACAGCCGTTGGGTACTCGCAAAGCCCAGAAGGCAACCATAGTTAGTATAAGACAACCAACACAATAATAAACAACATGATTATACGCAGAAACAATCCACAACTCAACCAAACAAAGACACCAAGTGATATCACAAATCGACTCAAGTTTCATGTATCCAATCATTCCTTCGACCTATCACAAACACCTAAAATGACACCCGAATCTTGAGTATATTCCCAAATCCAAAACCAAAACAAAATAGCATCCCAACAAGGAGATTATAGCATGAATTCAAGGCTACAAAACAGTCCATTTGCACGATGATAATGCCAACATGGAGTTCGCAAAAAAAATGCCGAAATGAGGAAAGAAAAGCCTTAACATACCTTAAATCCGAAGACCATGAACCTAGCTAAATTCCAATGCTACAAACACCAATCTTACTGCCACAAGAAGTTCTCAAATCCACCAATATGAAACTTCAACCAAATCGACAAGAAAATACTTACGATACATAACCGATAAGATTTCTACGGTTTCAAATATAAAAACTCTGAAACAACAATCTAACGATACTTATTGATTTACAATTGCGATTACAAGAAGGAAATCAAGAGGATAAGAGGCTTACCAATCTAGCCAATATAAAACAACTACCAAACTTCTCAAAAATACGACAAGAATACAAGCTACACGATGGAATCAACGTTCTAAGCTTGAAAATGGATTCGAATCATGAATTAAGCTTTAAAGTTCATCAAGAACTCAAGAAAACCCAAGTATAAGGGTATCCACCAATTCACAAGTCTAGAAAATATGTTTAGAATGTTGAAACTAACCAAGAGAAATTAAATATATAAACCTACCCCATGAAGCTACCTGACGCAGGCCGCTTAGCATGGTGTGTCGCGATAGGCCAATCTCTGGCCTTTTGGATTTTTCATCCGTTGTTTGATCCCTCACACGCGATCTCGACCCGCGACCTTCCCTGACATACAACCTATAGTCATAAAACTAGACTTATACGTATGAAATCTAATGACAAATTGATATAGATGTACAGGGTGTTACGGATATTCTGTGAATATATGATATATACCATGTAGGTATCATAGTATACTATAACATTATACCTCAATTACTATTGATTTGATATACTATATGCTGGAATAAGTTATTGTCTGATAATTAATATAGAAAAAACTTACAATAAATTTTTGAAAAAATACTATATTTTAGTTATATTTTTTTATTGATACAGTGAAAAATAAAAAGTAGACCAAAATTTTTTTAAACAAATTCAAAAAAGTGTGCAGAATTAAATTATGACAAAAAAAAAGGAATTAAGAAAATAATAATAATGAAATTAGAAAAAGAAAAAAAAAGAAGATAAAACAAGTATAGTGCATACGTTGTTTTAATAACTATTTAGAGGGGGAAACGAGTAGGGGTGGGCATAGTTTGGGCCAATTCGAAATTTAAATCGATATACGAATATTTTGAATCTTTGGGTTGAATTTTTGGATTATGGATTGAATTTTGGATTTCATTTTTAAAAATTATGGAATTTGGATTGGATATCTGAAAATCCGAAAATTTTTATACTTTATATTTTAACCCTACTCCATTACTCATACCATATGTATTAAAT
>JACEIK010002158.1:104131-115102 GCA_018107945.1 Datura stramonium | reverse complement strand
ATAATCGTATATTATTTTGGCACACCTTTTCAAGTCTAAAAAATTCACGCTACAAGTTGAGTTTAAAGTCTAATCTTGTCATTCAAGTTCTTTTACGCTTTAAACTTTTAATGAATCCATATTTATAAATAAATATTTATTTTGTTAAGATGAGAAGCTTAATTTATTAATTCACAATTTATTGATTTATTGATTTATTTATTTTTTGTGAATTAGCTGCGTTTAAAAATAATTTGCCTACAATCGAATTGTTATGGTCATATTTTTAAATTCAGTTAGCTATAATTTCAGCCCATATAACAGCCCTACTCTTCCACATTTTTCAAACCAACAACGACCCAAAAATTGGCCAGATGCAGCCCAAACAGATTAAGTCAATCAAGCCCACTCTTGCTTTTACCTGACCCGGTCTGATAATTTCTTTAATTTCAAACGACGACCTGCTCCCTTACTTAATACAAACCTAAAAGATGTCAAATCGCTACCAGCGGCGCAACTCCTTACCCCTTTCCCGCTCGAATGTACAGCCATATTCGGCTAAAATTCAGATGTCTTTCGCCTTCTCCAGTCCCCTCAGGCCTTTTCCGAAGTAAATCCATTAATAGCGTTTTGACCCTGTGTTTTTCCATGTTGAAGACTCGTGATTCATGGAAAAATCACAACTCTCTGTCATCTCTTTCAAAAATCAGATGTATATTTTGGGCAACAACATTTATAGACCTTGTCCATATCTTTCCTTCTAGCGAGCTCACCTCAATGGTAACCTTCTAGCTTTTCCTCTCCTTTGTCTCTTTCGCACAAACGTAGGTACTAGGCGGACTTAGATCATTAATTGTCTTCGTCCTTGTCAAGATTCATTTGAACCCGAATTTGAAACCAAATTAAACTCCTTCTTGAGTTCCTCATATATACTTTATTNAAATATCAAACCTTAGTTGTGGAACTCTATAAATAACACCCTCCCTTAGCGTTTGAGGACCAGTTCTTGAAAAAGAAAAATCTAACTTTTGAATATAAAAAAAAGTAACAGTGATTGGTTCTGAATTTTAGTTCTAAAAAATATATTAAAGCCCTTGCCACCCGCAAGCTCTGCATGGGCAGTCGTGGAGCTACCCGTTCCTCTTTCTCTCTCAAGGAGCTCTGACCTATGCTCGTCGTGAGTCTGCTGGCTCTCCAATATCGCCTGCTTGCACTCTTTATTTTCTCTCTTTATCTTCTTCTTTAGGGTCTCGTCTCCAACATCCTCAGAGACCCTTTTTCTCTTTTTCCCTCTCAACTCCTGTAGGCTCCTAATACGCCGCCAAATCAAGCTCCTCGTCTATGCCAATGTCGAGGTCAGGAAGAGTGAGGGTTGCTATAATTGCTAGCTGTCGTGATGACAACTCAGCCACTTGGCTCCGAAGAGCCCCCAACTCCTCACAGAGGCTGCCCATGTCAGTATACTCGGCCATACGATCATTGAAGCGGCTCTCAAAGTTGTCTAGCCTAGCGTGTAGGACCTGTGCAGTTTCCTCAATCTCAGCCTTTACCCAAGGCTTGACGTTCTCCATCATAGATTGTACCTTTTTCTCAACTACGGTCAGTCTCTTGGCCAGCTTTTGGAGAAATTCCTGAGGCACTAGCATGTACCCACACTGGAGTCTGGCTCGGAAGGCCCATAGGTGGTGTGGCGGAGGTGCTGGGAGCTGCCTCTGAATGACCGGCATCTGTAGCCAGTGTCTCGTCCTGCTCTTGTGAGGTGGGGGCATTCACCTTCTCGCCCCCAATTTTCCATGTTCAGGGTTCAAGTTTAGTTTTTTAGGTTCAAGATTTAGGGTTTAGGGTTTGGGGTTCAGGATTTAGGGTTTGGGGTTAGGTCTCAGGGTTTACGGTTTTTAGGATTCAAGGTTCAGGGTTCAGGTTCAGGGTTTCTTGGTTCAGGGTTCAGGGTCTATGGTTTAGGTTTAGGTTCAGGATCAGGTTCAGGTTTCAGGTTTTAGGTTCAGGTTCAGGTTTCAGGGTTAAGGGTTCAAGGTTCAGGTTCAGGTTAAGGGTTCAGGTTCAGGATTCAGGGTTCAGGGTTCAGGGTTCAAGGTTCAGATTTCAAGGTTCAGGTTCAGATTTAGGTTCAGGTTTCAAGGTCAGGGATTCAGGTTCAGATTTCAAGGTTCAGGGTTTTTAGGTTTAGGGTTCAGGGTTCAGGGTTCAGGTTCAGGTTCAGGTTTCAAGTTCAGGTTTCTGGTTTGGGTTCAGGTTTCAGGTTTCAAGTTTCTGGTTCAGGTTTTCAGGGGGACTACAGTAGAAAGTCGTGCTCTGCTTACCGCATTCATTTCATCCTAGATAACACCAATATCTATGATCCACTTTCCTCTGATCAAGTGCTCCTTACCACGACGCACCTTAATACCTGCCTCTGTGCATATCCTGAATTTGAGACTCGGGAATGGGATGGTAGTGCTCAATCCCATAGCCCGATCTCGGATCTACTCCGCAATGACCCTCGGGATATTGATGGGGTATGTGGACATGATTCATGCCACCAAAGTTGCTCTGTTTGCACTGAGGGTATTTTCATTCACGGTTGGATCCAATCAGTGACAAACTAACGTCAAGATGTCTTTTGCTATGAAGTTTAAGAAATTCTTTGTTAACTATTTGCCGCTAGTGAGCCATTCTGCTTCTTTTTCCTCAGCAATGACCACGGACAACCACTAAATTTGCCTTCTCCTTTCATCAATGCCCAACTGCTTGATCTTTTTCATGGCGTCCACCGAGTAGTCATATTCCGGTGTAGTGTGTGGTGGTATGAATTGGGGCACATATAACACTCGATAAATAATGCGCTCAGATATATCAAAATTGCGACCTTATACCATGACGCTCTCCAGCTTGGGTGGATCTTTCAATATTTGCCCCTCCTTTGCTTTTTGCTCCATGGTTGCCAAATAATTGACGTAGAACTCCCGGACGATCTCTGAAATGTATCAATCGGGGCTCTAGCCATCCAATCGAACCCATAAAAGCTGAATTTTCTCTTCATCTCCTCCACCTTGTTCAGTGTATTAGTCAGGATCCACGGCTCTTCTTGAATACATCGCCCTAGGTTCGCTCTTGGCAGTGAGAGAAATACCCTGTTCATAAATCTCCTAGGCTCCTGATACTCTCCACCGAATGGTACGGTTCTCCCTGGGCGGAGTATACTCCTGCTTGGTATTGGCTGCCTCCACCTCAGATTCGGACTCACTATGTCCATTGCTAGATTGGCCTCCTCGGACCCCTCGTCATCATTAAAGCCACTTTCGGTCTCTTAGGCTCTTTCCTCAGCTCCCTCCTCTGACTGGGGAGAACCAGCAGATATGGCAGTGGTTGCCTCAGTCTGGGCTTTAGCTTTCGACCTAGTGGTCCAGTCAGTGTCAGATGTGTCGACCCGATATTCCTCCACTGAACCACTAGGTGTGTTGCATGCTTGTTCGAATTCAGAGGTTTCATCTATCAATGCCCTCCGAGCAGTTTCTTTGGATGTTTTTCTTTTCTGAGTCATTGTACCCATGGAGCAAAAGGGTTAGAATTCGAAACCTGAGAAAAAGAAAGAAAGAAAAAAAGTCCTCTATAATTTTTAACGGGTCTACAGTACAAGTCATACCTTGGAGGTATGATCCGTACTGAGACTCATAATATCTCAGATCAATGTTACGCCTCTGAGGTACGACTCATACCACGAAGGTATGATCCATACCACGAGTCGTATGAGGATGCCCCTTGAAAACCCATGTTCTGTATTTTTCCACAACTCATGGTATGACCGTAAGTCAATTCCATAAGTCATAGGAAGGATCGTACTGTCACTTTTGGACATAACCCTTTTCAGACTCCTGGTATCATTGCCAGGTATGACTCATAGCAGGATACTAAGAGTCGTACTAGGTTTTGTACCTCTTAATTTTTACATGTTTGGCTTGGGACAATCCCAATGATCCATCCTACGAGTCGTAGTGTGAAACCACGAGTCGTAGGAAGGCTTGTGAAGTCTATCCCTGCCATATTTTCAAGTCAGTTTGCAGGTGCATTTAATTTTGTGTTGGATACTCCGAATTCCCCAAGTCTAGGCATGCATTCATCACATTTTAACAATTTCCCATTCCTCCCTTTTTTTCAAAACCCGTAACTCAAGTTTTAGTAGTTCATGTGCAACTTTTAACATGTCCAATTTCTACCGAGTCACACATTTACTTTTTCACATCACTAGTCATTGTCCTATTTTATTTTTCATGCATTTGGAGGACTCCCAGTGTATAAGAAAGTTTGCTAAGGCACAAAAGGTCTTTTTAACCAATTCGAAGATTGATGACTTACTTGAATGATGCAAAACTTTGTTCACTTCGACTGAAAATTAGAGACTAGGGTTGGACTTCGAGTTTAACAATGTTATCTGAGAAAAAATCTTGCTCAATTGATCGTGACCTTAAGTTACGGGTGTGAGCGAGTCGTGGGTGCTTTCATGAGTTCGATTTTGAGTGCGTGGGAGAAGGGTCCGATAGGTTTGAAGTTTAAATAGCTTTTAGGGCATATTTGAAAATTTTGGGCCGAGTCAGGTAATTTTAATCTATTTGACCTGTTAGGACTTGTACTACGAGTCGTAGGAAGGACCTACAACTCATCCCTATAACTTATAACAGAGATGTTAAGAAAACTTACCTTTGGACCTACGAGTACATCCTACGACTCATACTATGAAGGTACAACCCGTACTATGACTCGTAGGTCACTCTTACTTTGAGGTCCATGCCTTGCATAGTTTATAACTACAGTGAATACTACGACCCGTACAATGAATTTACGAGTCGTAGAACCAACAGTACCCTGAACTCATGCACTGAAATACATCTATGCTTCTCACCACGACTCATACTAAGGCCCTTACAATCCTCTTACGAGTCATACTGAGGCCTATAGCACCAGTCTGTTCTGCAATTCTTCTGCCACCTTATTTTGTTTCTCCTATACACTGAGCACACATAAGTCATACACTTGGGTTACCTCCTAAGAAGTGTTTGATTTAATGTCGCGTCACGATGCAGGTGGTTTGATTACTCAGAATTCACCAAACCACCACATGGGTTTTCTCCCAAGAAGCGCCTAATTTAACGCCGCGACACAACGCAAGTCTCTTGACTACTCAGACTTTGTCAAGGAACTCAGACTCATCCTTGATTGTTGAGACCACTCTGTACTCCTTTGGTTTCTTCATTGACCGACAGATATTGAAGGTGACCTCTTCTTTATTGAGTCTGAATTTTAAATGGCCATCCTCCACATCTACTAAAGCCCTCCCAATTGCAAGGAATGGTCGCCCCAAAATGATGGGGACCTCAAAATCAACCTCACATCAAGGATCACAAAGTACGTTGGGAATATGAATCTGTCCACTTTGACAAGCACATCAAACAGGATCCCCATAGGCTTCTTCACAGTTCGATTGGCCATCAGTAGCCACTTAGTAGTCGGTGTGGGGGCTCACAAGCCCAGCTTCTTAAACACAGCTAACGACATCATATTGATGCTTGATCCCAAGTCACAAAGTTCCGCGTGAACTCAACATCATTAATTTTACATGGAATGGTGGAGGCACCTGGATCCTCCTTCTTCTAGGCAAGGACCCATGAGACTATAGCACTACAATGATGCACGTTATCTACAGGCTCATAGCTCACAGACCTTTTCTTTGTAAAAAGGTCCTTCATAAACTTGTCATATCCTGGCATCTGTTCCAATGCCTCGACCAATGGTATGTTTACAGATAATTATTTTAGCATTGAAAGAAATTTTTGAAACTTACCATTTTCTGCCTTCTTCATTCTTTGAGGGAACGGTGGCGGTGGTTGTGGAATAGCCTTATAAATATGTGTGGCTCCTTGCTTCTCTCCTTGTTTAGCTCCAGGCTCCTTCTCAACAATTGGAGCCTCAGTCAACTTAGCATCCTCATCGTGCTCATTCTCATCAACCTCTTCCTCATCATCATTTATGGTTTCTTTCTTCCTTTGAAGCTCAACTACAACCGGTAGAGGGGGATCAACCGTGGTATTTTCACTCCTAGTCATCACAACCATACAGTGACCATCATTCTTTGGATTTTGGACTGTGTTGCTAGGTAGTGTGCCCTTTTACCTAGGGTTCATGTATGCTGACAGTTGCCCTAGCTGTTGTTCAATCTGTTTGATAGCTATAGCATGTGACTCAACTCTCTAACCCATGTTCGATAGATCCCCACGGATGTCTTTCAACTGATCATCTGTGGAGCTAACCTTCTTTAGAATCTCAGCCATCATGCTCTCCAACTTTGACTGTCCATCTTTCCCTTCACGTGCATTAGAAGGCATGTATAATCCTGCTCGGTCGTTGAGGTAATTTTCATTCCTTCTCCATTCTCCCTCTTGCTCACGACCTCAGCTTCTTTCTCTGTAGCCATTCCAATTATAATTGTCTCTGTATTGATTCTGACCTTGGTTTCCAGAACCTTGGTGCTAAGTGTCTTGTCCAGACCCTTGGGCGTTGGCTCGGAAACCCGCCACCTAGTTGTCCAAGAAGTTCGCCTCCTCCTCGAAATCTGAATGCTCTGGCCCTAGTTCCTGTCCTTGTGTCCCCATTTCATTAATTTTTTTGGCTCCAATGCCCATGATATGCTTCATGAGAAGGTCCAATGATGTGCGCATATGGTCTAATTCTTGGTCACGTTCTTCCTCCTTCCTTCGTTGGTCTGCAGTCAAACCAACAACATATGTACCAGCCGCCGCTTTCGCTTCTTGGGTGTGTCATGCTCTGTTCATTATAGTCACTCTGTCTAGAATAGTGGCAGCTTTCTCCCAGGTGTGGCTCATTAGTGATCCTCTTTCCACTGTGTCTGCTATAGCTTTAGTGTTGTGGTTTGGGCACTTGGTCAGCTTCTTCTTGAATCTCAATCAGGTTTCGTGAAGTGCCTCAGTCTTCAGTTGTCGAAAATTGTATATCTCATACTTAAGTTGCAGCATCCTAGACGGTGGAAAGAATCTATCTAGAAAAGCTTTCTTGAGCTCCCTCCAATTGGTAATAGAGTTTTTGGGCAACTCCGATAACCATAAAGTGGCCTCCCAGACAGAGAGAAGGGGAAAAGTCTTAGCCTTATTGCATCCTGGCTGACTCCGGGCAACCTGTACGCCTTGCATATTCCCACAAAGTTCATTAAATGCAGGTTGGCATCATCAGCTGCGTGATCACTAAACACCCCCTTCATGTTCAATAATTGGATCATGGTGCAAGTGATGTCAAATTTTTCCCCAACAGGCAAAGGTGGTGGTACAATAGCTCCGGTTGACCTGACTTCATCAATGTATGGGTCATCCTCATCAAAGAATTGAGAGGCATATCTTTGGCCTCTATTTCCCCTTCCATGGTGACCAGTGTTGACAACCTCATCTCGAGCATCATTGGCTTCCTGAAGGGAAGCTAGCCAAGATAGCTCGGCTTCCGCAGCTTCTTCAGCAAGACGGGTATCTCTCTGCTCTTGGTTCTCCATCCTTTGCAGTGTTCTTTCAAGTTCGAGATCCAAAGGAATCAGGGGGTTTCCACTATGTCGAGTACTTGACATACCAAAAATAAAAATAAAATGTAATTCATGAAATAAAAACCAAAATTTAAATATAAGAAATTCATCTAATCTTAGTAGTATCCCCCGGCAACGACGCCACTTTTAAATAACACTCAAACTCACACTTCATTGGCAAAGTATGAAGCAGACGTTGTCAATAAATAACCCAACAAAGAGGTTAGGGTCAAAACTACAGGGAATAAGGTAAGATCTATACTAATGCTGGTATTTAAACTTATTGGTAAGTTATCTCCAAATTGGGGGGTTTAAAGAAAAAAATAATAAAACAAGATCGTAATTGTGGTTGTTATCAAGAATTGTAAATAACTAGGGNGGCGAGGATGCTCAAAGGGTGCCCTCATAACACAAACTGGTGTTCCCCATGGGTTCATAACTAATTTGGGTATACACACGCGATCAATCTCAATTCTTACTTGTAGAACTGATAATTAGGGTTCATCCAAATGGCTGGTTCGTCCCTATTGGATGACTATGCTCAATCACCGGGTCAGTTCTCATGAGCGATTTCTTTTTAACCGTTATCAACATGTTTCAAATTAACTTTCCTACGACCGCAGCTCAAGTCATACAATGATTATAAAAATTAAGGCTTTATTGTAATTCTCTTTTCCTAATCTCTATTTCTCTAGGTTCAAGCAAGTAAAGAATTTGGGCAAGTCCTAACATTTTGCACCGTTAAGAAACATTAAAAGATGAAGAGAATATAATACAACATTTAGCATTGGTTTTGAATCACTTTGTGTAACCCTATTTCATTAATCCATCATGGTTCCCACAACCCTAGTTGTGAAAGTTTTAGCCTCTCATGATTGTAAGATTTTCATTAGCATTCATAGCAAAACACATAATTAAATACTTACAATGATAACTGAAAAAAAACCCTTCTTCGATTATCAATGAACAAACTTAAGAACAATTGATAAAATTAGGTGTTGATCCTAAGAATTGCTTTTCAAAACTTGATAATAAATCACAAATAAAACTTTTCTCAATGCAATCACACATCTACTACCTTCTCTCTATGTTGTTCCAGTAAAATAAAACATAAAAGGTATTTATATATACATCAGAAACCTTTTTCTAAGCTAACAGGAAATTTTCCATAGCTGGCGCCGGCTTGACTCATGACTGATCATACTACCCATAACAAGATTGTATGGATCGTACCTGCCTCTCGTATATTCCTTGGCTGCTACAGATTTGACTAAGTGTTTGCATCTGGTACGACTCGTACCATAGTCCTACGAGTCATACAATCCATCCATGGCTTGGCCTTGAGAACTTTGACATCCTCTGAAGTTTTCTACGAGATTGTGGTACGCCTCGTACCTTCCTCTTACGACTCGTACTTGCTTGTTGCATCTGGAGTTCTACCAAGTCTTTAAGAATCACTGAAGCTCCCAACGGCTCATGGTATGGGTCGTAAGTATATATTACAATCTGTGGGTTCCACCCGTACCAAGAAACTACCTTGTGCAAATTTTCTCTGAAGATTTTCACGACTCTAGTTACAACTCGTACCATCTTGGTACGGCTCATACTGAGAGTCATACTTTGCCTTCACCTTATTTCAGCCTTTTGAGTTTTTCCACGGTCTTAGTACGACTCGTACAATCAAGGTACAGCTCGTACTGAGATTGGTGCTTGGCTGATTTTCTGCACTTTTATGCATCTTTTGCACATTTTTGCTCCAACACCTATTTTTTTATGAAAATAAAGTAAAAGCACCTCATATCCATATAAACATACCTAAGTCCATGCTATTTTCTCAGTTTTAAGCATCGAAAGTGTTGTAAACTCACAGCACATCAGGAAGAAGTACCCGATGATGAATACATCGAGTTTTCTTATAGTGTAAGCATGACAGCTGTAGGAATGAAAGTGTGAGAAATAGAGAATGGATGCACAGAAGAATATGTCGGATGATCAGTTCTATAAGAGACATAAGACACCAATGGAGAAGAGAACATATAGAGAAGATGAAAGACCACCTGAAGCAGCCTAGAATCTAGTGGTTTCCTAGGTTCTTTCTTACTATTCTTACTCGATTTACTACTATGACCTCGATCACCATTACCTAATGACATTTGTATACAAATTTACATTAGTATATATAAAGAAATTTACAAGTATTAAATAAAATTGTTTAAAAGAAGTAAACCAACTTGTTTGTCGTCATTGTTCCATTCTTCCTCCTCGCTTGCTTTATTTTCTTCATTCTCCCATTATTCCTCCTCACTTATTTCATAATCATCATTTGATTCTTTCTCACCGCTTGGTTCATTTTCATTATTTGATTCTTCCTCAATATTTGCGATTGTAGTTACCTCATCATTAGAAACTTCTTCTAGTATGTCTTCAAGATGTTCTAAACTGTGTTCTAACTCAGCATCCATTGTTTGATGAACAATTTCTACGTCATTATGGTACACCACATCTAACACAATGTCAATCTCAATCCTACCCACAGACTTTGTCTTTATAACCACCCACCAATCAACCCTTATCTCTACGTAAAGGATAAAGAGCAAAATACACTTGCTTAGTATTTTGTGCAATGATAAAAGGATCATAAAGATCATACTGCCTTGTGTGCTTAATTTCAATTGTATTATGTTGTTAATTCACCTTAGTACCTCTATGCGATGGATGAAACCACTTACACCAAAATAGTGCTATCTTTTTTCTGGGCCATCCAGGTCACTTAACTTCCATAATCTCTTGTATCACACCATAATAATCAATAGTTTGACCAAAATCGTCTACATCACCTTTAACGCATAGTCCGCTATTATTGATTTTCTTATACTTAGAAATTTCTTTTGTTTGAAAATTGAAACCATTTGCACAATACTTATTCATCGACTGGATTTGGCTATTAGGCCCGCATGTGATATCATTTACTAGTTGCAAATGTTCATTAGTACTATTTTCAGCATGAACCTACACAATGTTAAGCAGAAAAGAATATTCTTTAAGCAAATGACTATATTGTACTTATATATTCAACATGATTTTTAACACTTACATAGTATTTTAGCCAATCGAAAAATATCATGTACCCCACTGACTTATAAAGTAACTATCCATAAATTGAGATTTTTCATTAGATTAACCCATAGAGTCCATAGCAACTTGATGAATACTTCAATCTGATTTGATATTGATTAGTCTAACTGCAACAGACAGCGTAGAATGCGGACTCCCTACACATAGTGGATGACTAACTTCTTCTAGTTGTTGATAGAAGCGCAATGCTTCTTCATTGGGAGTTTTTTCAAAATATTATTCGGGTTCTATTTCATATTATATCCTGAATGCATTATTGATCATTTCATGCACCCTATCAC
>JACEIK010002158.1:74572-92568 GCA_018107945.1 Datura stramonium | reverse complement strand
AAATTATATTAAATTCTTAAATGAGGTCTTACATAAGTAATAGTTCTCGAGGTCAAGAAACATAATGACGTTACTAATAGCTTTTCCCATCTTCTTGTTCGTTGTTTTATCAAAATATGAATATATTCATTTATCATTTAGAAGATTAATTACACGCCTTAATTTCTAGCCTTTAGACCACCAGAATGCTCAAACACAAAAATTGAAAATCACATTAATCAACGCCAAAAGTTATGTGACCTAATCTAGACTTCAAAGTGAAAGTTAAGAGGAGACTAAACTCGACTATGAGCACATAAATTGTCAAGAAAACAAAATGGTCAAATTTAGCTAATGGCATATTTATACAGTTTCATTACTGACGTAGTAATATCCATATAACGCAGAGCATAAAATAAGCAGCAAGTAAAATGATTCAAATAATGCTCTCATCACAATTGCTGCATTATCACACAGTATGCCTTCAGACACTCATAGCTGTTTAACTATAATAATCTGAAACTTGGTCATAATTTAGTTTGCATGACATAGAAAGAATCTTGATTTCAGGGATCAATATTTTAGTGAAACCATTTTTCAAACAGTTTGTAGGCGTAAATTATAGTAATGTTACGTGCAACAGAAAATACATTGCACCCTCCCATATTCAATGGAAACTAAAGCTAACAGATTCACATTGCATTCAAACAATACTTAAACAAGTAAGAAGAATAAGAATTGCACTTCATAATAAATAACACATAGGATAAGTTCACCAATTCAGCTCGAGGGAAAACTGGGAAAGATTTGAGAGGCGAAAAATGAGAAGAGAGGAGAAAGGGACTTACCTAGTGGTTGTTGGTGATCTTAGAAGGGGAGGGATGGCCGGAGCCTACTTTCTGTAATTGTAAATCATAATAAAGAATACATGAAAGCCCAAATATTGAGGGTGTATTTCAAGCATTTTACAAATACTCACCGAACAATTAATTTCTGCATTAAAATATGAGTTTAAGTTAATACAATGTTAGTGTAAGAAAATTTTCACAATCATGTCATCTTTATATACCACAGAAGTTATCTTATTTTCAAGATTATCAATCTCATAATTTAAGAATATTTACTTGTGAGTATCCTTTGGATAACCTAATAGTGTAATATTTTCTAACACTAATGGTATATATTATTTAAACTCTTAAAATATACTTAAAAATTAAAATGTACATATATACAACTATAAAGCAATAAGTGAGGACTCGTTCATTATGGTCCAGACTAGACCAATAAGAAATCCAACTCACAAATATGTAAAAAATCTAATCTTAAACTTACGGTCCACAAATTTTGGGTCAACTTCCTTTTTTTTGTATGAAAAAGCACTAAGAAGTGTGCATGTTAACTTTACTATACCAAACAAGATTTGATCACCAGAGGTCTTGGACTTATTGTAATTGACAAAGAGTGTCCCTCTGTGCACACCAGTAATTGATAATTGAACTGATTGAGCATATCCATATATCAATAGCTTCGTCCTTCCCTACTAAAATGGAGATCAAATGGGTATTCTGCTACAGCTTAGTGTCAACACTAACTTTTCATTAGCACCTTATCGATCTCCGATGAGTTATGACAAAGAAAAATTTTAGACACTTCAATATGACTGTATAAAATATTGAAGTCTTGTAGAACTAATACTTTACGTGGGTCTTCGTCATCTAAATGAACAATATCTCTATCTAGCTTTAATATTATTATACTAGATGTCTTAAAATATACATCACTATGAATAAAATGTCACCTTAAATTGTAATGATTAATTGTCATCCATGGTTGTATTTTCTAACATTTTTTGAAGTATCTGATCTTAACTTGAATATGCTATTTATTTTTATCAAAATTTTTAATCAGTTTGATGACTTGCAACGTCTTTATGGACAAATATCTACTATAGTTGCTGGTAGAATCAATTGAACATATTGTCTAGCTATGTATATTTTTAAAAATTTTTTGTTATATATAAATATAACCATCACATTGGTAAATACAGTTCGCGATTTGAGTTGAGTCCATCATTGCTGCCATTTTGGATCCTTCACGTGAAAGGAAATTATTTACATCTTTAAATGGAAAGTTCTACCGGCATTTGGCTAACTTCATTAAGTATACTTTCACTGCACTGCTGAGAACTACCCTATCTATAAATATAAATAGATTGAGATAGACAATACCWATAAATATGTTGTCACTCCAAATGGAGATTTGCAACGAGGCCTAAACTCACTTATAATGTCATTGTTCATTAGGGTAGTACGGACGTAGAAAACAAATGATGAAAAATTTCTATAGGACTTTGGTGAAAGATATATCAAGATTATATTCATAACGGGACAATTTTTACTCCTAGTTGGATCCAATTCACTTTACTTCTCTGTTCCAAATTTAGATCTGTCATATTTTTATATTCTTTTTGTCTCTTAGCAAAAAAAAAAATTATAATTTAATCCTTTATTCGGCTCCACATATGATCAAGTTAGTTAGTTTTTTCTTAACATCCCTTGATCAATCTCATGATATTTTAACATAATAACTAAAAAAGCACCACCAAATCCAACAACCATGAAGTTAGAAAAATTATATGTTAGAAATCTCCACCTGACAAATTAGGAAAATCGTACTAGCATATTGTTGTTACTATAAGACCTATAAATGACCGATAAGAAACAATAAAAGAGTAAATTAAACGCTCTACAGGAGTCACTCAAAATATCAAGATACAATAGAAAAATACCCAAACTACAATNAAATTATTTCTCTACATGTTCGTTTTAGCCTCAGCATGCTCATCACTATAGTTCAGACTCAAATTGTATATTCATTTTAGATTTAGTATAAATTAGGAAAAAAAAATCTCAAAATCTTCTGTACACTATTGTCTGCATTTTTAGAGTTAAAGTTTATTGACACTTGATTAGATTGGTACCTTAGTCCAGTCCCTGTGGGATCGATACTTGGCTTACTTGAGCTATTTTACTACTTGTTCGATCATGTGCACTTGCGTGTAGTCAATTAAAAGGACGCGAACAGATGGTTGTCTGGGGGTTGATCACAACAGAGGCATGATTCGTGGTCAAGACCACGAGTCATTGGGATGGTTGTGGTTAGGAGCTGATGTGGAAGTTGAAATGATTGGAAGTGTTTCCTAGGACCAATCACAATGAGTCCTCAGGTACACTACGAGTCATGGTGTCCCTCGTGGTGACCAGCAAAGGTAAGATTTCCAGTGTTGACGATGAGTGCAGACCATGAGTCGTCCTCTTAGGTAAAGAATCGTCTAGTCCCTTTTTGGGATTGGTAGTGTGATTCTCCCTGCGAATTTATTAAGGGATTTTCTATAATTTCTAAGTTCCTAAGACCTAAAATATGTCGTTTTAAGCTCAGATAGGTATGTTTTAAGAGGGTTTAGCTCATTCTAAGCCTATCCCATGGATCCATGCCTGCAATCCTAGAAGTTTCTAAGGGTGATAAAGCCTAGAAGTTCATCAAATCTCCTTCAATTTCCTTTGGGAATTCAAGAGGCTTGTGAAATCAGAAGTACCCAGGTATGTAGGATTATGAATGAGTGTATCCATCCACTCCCATGCCCAATCCCTTCTCAATTTCATGGAAATCTAAGTGATGAATCTATGCGGTTTTAACCAACTTGTGAAATCTCTAAGTATCTATCATGGGTATGCTTTATTCATGTTTCTAATGTTGAATTATGATTCATGGGCATGTTTTTTAATGTTTTAAATTACAATTTATGTTTTCAATGTTTTACAATTATGATGCCCAATCATAAAGGAATTCATGAAAGGTTGAGATTATGATCTATGTTTTCAATTATGATGAGATGTATATGAAGAAAGTATGTTTCGAATTACCCATTCCCACATTCATGTTTTGAATAATCAAAGTCTATTTCAAGAATGGTTAAATATTGGGCTAGCCCATATAATCAAGTATGTTTCATGATTTATCTAAATCTCATATTGTTATCTTATCACATGGTTTTAGAGTCTAGACTCTCACTCTTCTTTGGTATGGTTCGAGCCAAGGCTCCACATGTTATGTTTTCAGATTCTTGCATGTATTAATAAAATTCAGCTTCATCTCCAGACGATGGTTCAGCTTCATGGGAAAATAAAGGAGAGCAAATGCATATTTTTGGGAGTAGTGTCTAGCACTGAGTAGGCTAAGGGTCAGTCAACCTTGTGGCTCAGAACTTTGCGCCAACGTAGATTTACATATATACTTTGGAACCTCCCTTGTGAGCTTCCCCTGTCCCTAAGGGGTATTGAGCTTGATATCAATATCATGGTAGCTTCCTTAGCCCTGGCAAGGTTTTGGACGGCTCTGTCCACTTGAGTGTAATAGTTGAGACCACGTAAGCTCTATCGTGGTAATATTGGCTATATGACAAGTATCCCATTGTTATTCATGATTTCAATTATGCATGTTCATCAGTCATGTTATTATGTTTTTAGCAGGTTTGACCCAATGTTCAGTTTTACTTATGATTAATAGTTTTCAGCTTTGGGTCATTCGATTCAGTTATGATATTCAGTTATGTTTAAGTTATATTTTTAGATAATAGCATGCAAGCCCTACTCCTGACTCTCATGATGAAATATTTTTGTCACAACCCAAACATAGGCCCGGATCAAGACATGGGGCAAAGAAAACTGAGAGGCTCCAAGTCGACCATGGCATGAACATAACATCTAACTCATTTAAATAAAATGAAAGGTAAACATGAATAACATAGCGGAAGTCTAAACATAACGTAACATCCAAATATATGACATAAGTGTAAAGCTGAATGCAACTATGTCCGAAAAGCCTCTAATACTGACGAGTTGATGGGATAATACCCCAACTAACTCACTATAGTCTGAAAACTGAAAATGCAAAATATAACTGATAAGAAGGGACCTCGAAAGATGAGGACTTACCCGCTAGGACAGACGAATGCTAACTCTAGGAATCTGACTAGTGGCGGGACTGAGTCTGGATATCGAAGCCTGTATCATAAAATGATACAACATAGAGTATGTGGTCGGTACGTGAAATGTACCGAGTATGCAAGGTAAGTAAAATCATTAAACATGCATAGTATAAAACATAATCAATATAAGATTCTGAGAGTAGGCTTGCATACTATTTTAAAAAATAATGATCTGCACATAACTGAACATCAAATCTGAATCGAATGACACAAAGCTAAAAACTGATAATCATAAGTAAAACTGAACATTGGGCCAAACCTGCTTAAAACATAATATCATGACTGATGTACACGCAGAACTGAAATCAGGAGGAACAATGGAGACTCATCTTATAACCGACATTACCATGATAGAGCTTAAGTGGTCCCAACTATTATACTCAAGAGGGTAGAGCCGTCCAAAGCTTTGTCAGGGCTAAGGACAAAACCATGATATCGATATCAAGCTGAAGGCCCCTTGAGGGCAGGGGAAGATCACAAGGGAGGTCCCAAAAATATGTATGTATAACCTACGTTGGCGCATAGTTCTAAGGTACAGGGTTGATTGACCCTTAGCCTACTCGATGCTAGACACTACTCCGAAAATATGCATTTGCTCCCCATCATTTTTCAATGAAGCTGAACCATCTCTGGTGACAAAGCTAAATGCAATAATACATGCAAAATCTGAAAACATAATATGAGGAGCCTTGGGCTCAAACCATACAACAAGATGAAAAATAATGGGAGTCTAGACTCCAAAATCCATGTGGTAAGCTGATAACATGAAATTTAGATAAATCATGAAAAATACTTGATCGTATGGGCTTGCCCAAACTTAAATAGACTTTGATTATTCAAAACATGATTATAGACATGGGTTATTCGAAATCATACTTTCTTCAAATACCTTTCATCATAATTGGAAACATAGATCATAATCTCAGCTCTTCTTGAATTCTTTTATGATTGGGCATCATAATTTATATAACTTGAAAACATTCTAAAATATGCCCATAAATCACAATTCAACATTAGAAACATGCTAAGATCATACTCATGATTGAAACTTAGGAAATTCACGCATTGGGTAAAAACCCCATAGAATCATCAATTAGAAATTCATGAACTTGGAGAGGATTGGGCATGGGTGTGGACAGTTGCACCCATTCATAGCCTTACATACCTGAAAAGTTCTGATTTCACCACTTCCTTGATTTTCCAAAGAGAATTGAAGAAGAACTTTGAAGAACTAGGCTTGATCACCTTTCAAACTCCAAAGCTTGCTTGCATAAATTAGGATAGGTTTAGAATGACTAAACCCTTCTTAAAACACTCTATTTTGAGCTTAAAACGAAGTAGTTTAGGCCTTAGGAACTTAGTAATTACGGAAAATCCCTTAATAAATTCGCAGGGAAAAACATGTTGCCAGCCCCAACGAGGGATTGGATGGATCGTTGCCAGTGACCACGACTCGTGGTCACCTCCCATAACCCTTCACTGCCAAATCCCTTCTGAGGGTCACCACGACTCGTGGTGACGACCCGTTACCAACACTGCCTGCTTTCCTTCATCCTTCAAGCCCCTTTGACCACGACTGACTTAACGGATCGTGGAGCTGACCACGACTCGTGGTCACACCCATGGTCACCCCAAAACATGAAATTTTCAACATAGTAAAACCCCTCCCCACGAGTCACTTAACGACTTGTGGCGTTCCTGACGGGTCACTGAACAACTTGTCCTGTGATCGGTGCAAAAATTTCTATTTTTTTTCAATTCAACTCCTAGGTCTGATCTTAGGATTGGGGTATTACAATATCTCCCCCTTGGGAACATTTGTCCTCAATTGTGTAAAAACATATTGAAAAGCGGAGAAATGCAATCATCACACTCAAATACTTAACATACATGCTAAAAACTGACGGAGTGACTGTCACGCCCCGAGTTTATACCCTGGACGGAACACGGTACTTGAAGTCACAAGTGACCCCAAGTCAACTCCTGATCTATCATGCACTGGCATTTTGAGTAATATAAAAAAATACATACAACGAAAGTTTAAAGTGAAAAGATAAATACTCAAAAGGAATAAAGCTGGTTCATAGAATTTGAAAATATAATAACAACACTACAAGTCTGAAATACCAATCTGAGTCTGAAAGCCATTATGAGTGATAAGTTGCTGGGACAAGCCCCAAACTAACTCCAAATATAAGTAGAAGGAATGTAGATATAGCTAAAATAAATAAATATCCGTCCTCGAAGGATGAGGACTCACCAACTAGTAAAGCCTCATGAGGTCTTCGATGGGCGGTTGGCGAACGAAGTTGAGACTGAGATCCTACAGCTGTATCATAAAATGATACAACATAAAAGTATGCGTCAATACTTTTAATGTATTGCATAAGTGAGAGGAACATAACACCAAGGAATAAATAACAAAATAAATGCTGAACTAAAAGACATGCAATGACCAACTAAAGCTACTGAACTGAATAACTAAAATACTGAGGTGGTCTAGAAGACCCTTTCTGATGGTAAAAGCATGTTCTAAGTCTGGAATACTTATCTGAACTGAACTGGACTAAGACTAGACTGAACTGACTATGGGAGAGTCTATAACCGACATATAACCATGTGATCTAGACGTGGAGTCCGATGTATACGCCCCACCGGTAGGACCCAATATATCTTTCGAGGGTATAAAGGCATGAACTGGGTGATCACAAAATTCTGGGGCCATAAGGCCAAATAAACTATAACCTACGGTGGCAACGTAGTTTTGGGAACCTGGGTGCGCTGGAACCCTTGTCCGCTCGGTGCTAAGTCCTACTCCCACTGGATAATCCAAGACTGACTGCTAAGCTGATATTATGAAGCTGGGGCCAAGACTAGTCAGGAATACCTATCTGGAAGTACCCTAAGAGTCTTATCAGACCGAATTTTGTAACTGGGTTCTAAGTCTCGTCAGAGCTACTTATCTGAAAATATCATGACTGTCTGACAAACCACTAAATCTGATGCTAAGTCTAATATTGATAATTGAGAGGTATCACATACACCTCAAGAATTTCTGTAGTCAAACTGATCAGCTGACAAATTCTGAGTAACACTTTGGATTCCTACATTCGTGCTGAACTGAACTACTAAGAAGCTAACAGAGATTTCAACTTATTCTAACAATACGGGAATCCACAATATGGCTAAAATCAAGTAATAATGAAGTCTAATCCAACCAGCAGAATGATAGGTATTCTCATTCAACAATAGGGCCAAATCATTCTTACTAGGAGAGCAATCACAGGATATCTAAATAATGAAAAATATCTAACAATCAGCTTAGCATATTTCACAAGCTATAAGGGATCTGACACATAATTCAATTTCATTCAAAAGCTCAGGGTTAGAATTCACTTTTACAGGAATAACGTCAATTTAATCATGAACTGATATAAATCATGCCTAAAATAATTATGATAAGATATCATTCTATGTGAATTCAAAGAAAACTGATGTATGTTCTCTTCACATTTAAAAGCTCAAGGCTAGGATTTATAGAGAAACTAAAGAAGGATTTTAGGGGACACACGGGAATAACTATCCCCTTGTTGAATTCCCACATACCTGAGTTAGAATTTCCTTGGAGAAGGAAGCTTGGACTGCTGCGATGGAGGAAAAACCCTAGTCTTTCTTGAGAGATTCTTGAGAGGAAAGCTTACGGTATTTTTCTGAAGATGAGTGGAAAAACCATTTTCCCCTATAAATCCCCTCAAAATAACCCTAAACGACTTAGTTTAGGATCTAGGAGGTTAGGAAATTACCGAAGCACCCTTAGGAAATTCACTGGAAAAATTGATTGCTAGTCCCCAGGGGGAATCATACGACTCGTGCCCTGTGACCACGACTCGTGGTCACGGTCGTTGAGTCCACTGCCCTAAATCCCCTATTGGTCACCACGAGGGACACCACGACTCGTGGTGTACCCTATGACTCCTGGTGACCCACTTGTCAACTACACTGCCAACACCTTAACTCTCCCAACTATTTTGAACCATGGGTCACCTAATTTGAATATGTTTAATCATTTGTAGATTAGGATTTTATTCTGCTATTCTGCCAATATTGTATAGATTTTTATTTTTCTTCTTTTTTAGTATTTGACCAATCTTCTTAACTTGACATCTTGGAATGTAAATGAATTGAATGTTGGGTATTCATATTTTGGTGATCCATGTCTGAATTGTGGAGGACCTCACTTGTGGTAGCACTGTCATACTTGTGGTGTATGTGGTGATCTGTATGGCCATTGGAGTAGTTGTCCACACTTTTATTCCCTCCCCTAAGCCCCTATTATGATCCTCCTATTGTTTTTTATGCTTACAAGAATAATGAAGAGGAGGAACATCATGCTAAAATAAGTAATATGGAAAAACTGATCGTGGAGCATATGAAAGTAATGAAGGAGTAGCTTATTGAACAGGGAGGAGCCTTAAAAAGGTTGAGTGCCAAGATCACAGAGATGATGGCTGAGAATATAACTTGTAATAATTTGCAAGCCACGCTCTTAACCAATATCCAAGAGGAACCTCAAGTGGAAGGGAGAATAGAGCTCAGACAAGAGATGGATCACTTTGGATAAAGTATCCATGACCTGCAGGGTCTTTTGAATGAAAAAGTTGAGGCGTCTGAGGCCCAACTACAGAGTGTTGTGGATACTAGCTAATGTATGGAACAAGAAGAAGAATTCCAACCATTAGACCATTCTCTATTGGTAGATGTCGATGTTGAGGAGGTGGATAAAAGTGAGGATGTCAAGCATAATGCAATCTTGGCGTTAGGGCATATTGGTCCTCATTCCAAATAATCTCGACATTGTGTTTGGGGGGAAACCTAGAAATAGAGCCTTCCAAGCCTATGGAGAAATGTGTACATGAGGAACAACACCCCTATATACTAAAATTTATTATGCCAAAGATACATTACGACATCCCTTACTTAAGGGCCAATAAGGGCAAGATGCAATATTTATTACTTGGTCCCTTTATTTTACACCAACGCCCCTTGAGCATAACAGAAAATTGGAAAAGAAACTAGGGGTGAAATTCATAAGATCAAAGTGGAAACAAAAGTGGTGAAACTTGATAGCGTCATGCCGCGACGTTAAATAAGACACTTGTTGGGAGGCAACCCAACTTGTAATAATGTAGTTTTAATATTTTCTTATATATAGTGTCACTTTTGTGTTTTTTTTTTGTGTGCAGAGAAGGGGAAGCCTGAGTACCTGGAATAAAAATAAGGAGCATGTCTTGAGCCTAGGTGTTGGTCATGCGACCCATGGATCAAAGAGACATGCTACTAGCTAGACCCTAGAGGGCCTACGGGAGTAATTTCTCACTCTTATCTGATCTTTAATTTTAGATGCTTTGAGTACAGAGCATGATCTTAAGCATGGGGGTGAGGGTGTGTCTCCCTGAAATTTGTTAGTTAAGGGTGCGTATGTCTATTGAGATTTATTTGAAATTTTTTGAAAATTGGCATATCTCACCCAACCTTCAATTTTTCTTATGGCCTTAGTTCTTTTCCGAAGGGGAGTCCTTTGAATCGGGTAAATTTTTATTTTTGTAGGAGTTGTTGTAGTCATAAAGTAGTGACCCTTCCTTAACATAGATGGATGACGACCGTCTTAAGGGAATTTAGTCATATTTTTTAAGGATTGAGTCGTATGGTCATATACTTGTATGCTTTTTGATATTCTTCTTAGCCTCTATGCTAGAGTAAATAGAGTGGTCATCTTTATTGCATGAGTTAGAATCCATGAAAGACACACATATCTCTTTAATTTGACTCAACATATCCTTAGGGCTTAATTATGAATTTAACTTGTCATTCAATATGATTGTGTGAATGTGTAGCTGTGGAAACTGATTAGAATCTTGTCGCCATGAGATATGTGATGAATTGTTTTGTGTGTATATATTTTAGCATCTAGAACTTGCCTTAGTGTCTGTATGATAACTAGTTGGTAGGGAATTAAGTGATCATCAAGACATTTCTTTGATAAGCCATATTTTTCCCCACATTTTTTTTACCTTCCTAGTAATTCTCCCTAGCTAACCCCATTGAGCTTGAAAGCTTTATTCTTTCTTAGCCTCAATAGTAGCTTAATCCCTCTTTTTGTGAGACCTCAGACTTATTGATCAAAAGTAGTCTTAGGCACTTTGAGACTTGAAATTTAAGGTCCATCGAAGTATAATATTAAGTAATTTTTTTTTAAAAAAAATGGGGTAAGGAAAGAAAAGTGAGAAGACGGGTGCCCATAAAAATTGTGTTGTCTACTTGCTGCCAGGGAATTGAAAAAGAGAGATTTCATTGCAAAATCCTTAGTTATTCTGTGGTTAGAAAACTAGCAGCCAAGTAGTAAAAAGAATGGGGCATGAAAATGTCACAATCCGAATGTAGGCCCCGATCGAGACACGAGACAAGGAGCCCCGAGAGACTCCAAGTCGACCCATGGCATGAACATACATCTATCTCAATCCAGTAAAGCGGAATTTCTCGACATGATAATATAGTGGAAACATAATAATAACATAACATGGAAAGTGAAATGCACTTCATACATGATAGCTGAATACTACACATAGTCTGAAAGCCTCTAACATATCTGGTGGCCTGATGGGACAACACCCCAACTAACCCGACAAGTCTAGAAAACTAAACATAAAGAGACAACTGATATCAATTGGTCCTCGGGGGATGAGGACTCACCAATGAACTGGATGCTAACTCCGAGAACGAGCTAATGATGGTGTTGGATCTAAAGATCGGATATTGTATCATGTAATGATACAGAATAGACTATGCAGTCTGTATGTGAAATGTACCGAGTATGCAAGGTAAGTAACACAGATATTTAAAACACATAAAAGTTCATAAGAGTAAGACAACATGCTCATATCATGAATATCATAGTGTAACATAAGGCTCAAGTTTTTCAAAACATTTGTAATCCATTCATCGTCATAGTGATAAGAGAAAAACTCTATAAATCATAACTTGAGACAAGGTAAAATAAACATAACAATGCATAAAAAACATGAGGAACAATGGGAGGACTCATCATAACCGACACCATCATGGTAGAGCCTTACATGATGCCCCAACTATCTTACTCAAGTGGGCAGAGTCGTCCCGGCTTGCCAGGAAAGGGACGTGCAGTATGTGGTATCATGAAAGAGGGGATCCATTAACATTGTAATGTATCAATATGAACCTACGGTGGCACGTAGTTTTGAGACACCGGCATAGTCCTTTGAATGCCGGGCTACTCGATGCTAGACATTGCTCCCAAAAACGTGCACATTAGGCTCGTACGTAAATCATAAATGTCATTCATGAGATGCATGGCCAAATAAACATTTAACATCGTTGATCCCCATTTACATACATGTTTATCCATGTATCAAGGGCCCATTAATCGGCCAACGTCATAAATCGATAAATCATGAAATTCATATCATAAGTCATAAATCATACTTGAACATGTGGGCATTGCTCAATACTTTAACATGCTTAAAAATACTCAATTAACTTGAAAACATGATTATAAACATGGGTAACTTGAAAACATGATTTTCATCATTAATACTTCATCATACATGAACATTCTTGATAAATCTCAACTTTCATGAACTTCTTAAAATTGGGCATTTGAATTTATAAAACTTGAAATATGATTTTAATCGAAAACAACGTAACACTTGCCCATGATTAATAATTCAATAATAAAAACTCATTTAAATCATACCCATGTATAGAATTAGGAATTTCATGCATTGGGTTAAAACCCCCATAGAATCAACACAGGAATTTCTATGCCTTAAAGAGATCTTGTGCATGGGTGTGAACTGATTCACTCATTCATAACCCTACATACCTGGGGAAGATCAGATTTTTATCACTCCTTGAAATCCCAATGGAAGATAGAAGGAAAACTTGAAGAACTCTAACTTAATCACCTCCTAAACCCCTTCAATATGCATGCATGGATGTGAATGAGCCTAGGATAGATTTTTCCCTCATAAAACACTGCATTTCAAGCCTTAAACGACGTAGTTTAGGACCCTAAGACTTAGGAATGATGAAAATATCCTTAATGAATTTCCTAAAAAGTTTGCACTGGCAGTGACAACGACCAACCCAATAGGTCGTTCCTTGATACCATGACTCGTGGTGTCCATCCGTTACATTACCTTTCCATTCTTAACTTCTCAGATTCAATCCCACGACTCGACAGGATGAGTTGTTACAACAAGGTATGGTCCATTGAACCCTCCCCTTATTTCCCCTGACGTCCTGCACCTGGGCATTCCCACAAACCACACCACGACTCGTGCCTACTTCCAAAGAGTCATGGTCTCCATCCATCACTTCAACTGGGAATTTTCCTACTCCTTCCCACATTGCTTACCCCGATCCATTGCTTCTCGCAACGAGTCATCCTACGACCCGTTACTTCCTCCTGGACTATGGACCAGTCTCACCACGACCACCAACAATGACTCGTGACATCGACCCACGAGTCGTTTCTTGACCCCTTACTCCCCATTTCAACCCTTCTTTATCTCACCATGAAAGCCTCCTACAGATCGTTGGTGGAACCAATGATCCCTTACATGACCCGTTCTGTGATATTTTCCCAGATTTCTACCAACTTCCATTTTTAAATTTCGGGTCTAGTCTTGGGGGCTTTTGGGGTATTACAATATCTCCCACTTGGGAACATTCATCATCGAATGTGGGAAAACATACAGAAACAAAGAAATGCAATCATCATACTCAAATACTGATCATTTAAGTTGAAAACTGACGGAATGACTAATTCCAATTTGAACTACATGGTTGAACTGAATTTCTGAATCACATACACATCCACATACATGAGAACTAAATAGAGTACTAGGGAAAAAACTGATACCTCAAATGGGAACTTATCCTATAGAGAATAAATATGGGTATCTAGCCATCATGTCTGCTTCGACGTCCTGCATAGTTCCCTCAACATGCTGATTCCTCCATATAACCTTGATTGAAGCTACTTCCTTGTTCCTTAGCCTTCGAACCTGACAATCCAGTATTTCCACCGGAACCTCTTCATAACTATGGCTGTCTTTCACACCGACACTATCCACCGAAACAACTAGAGCTAGATCACCCAAACACTTTTTCAAGAGCAATACATGGAAAATGGGATGCACAAAAGCTAATTCTGAAGGAAACTCCAATTCATATGCCACCTTGCCAACCCGTTTCACAATCTGGTAGGGGCCAATATAACGAGGGATGAGTTTTCCTTTCCTTCCAAATCGCATCACTCCCTTCATGGAAGACACCTTCAAAAACACCCAATCATCCACTTCGAACTCGAGTTCTCTCCTTCTTATGTCAGCATAGGACTTTTGGTGACTTTGAGCTGTTTTCAACTTGTCCCATATAAGCTGAACCTTCTCCATAGCCTCATGGATCGAATCTGGTCCTATCATTACAGCTTCCGCAAATTTGAACCAACCAATAGGTGATACATCTCTGCCCATAGAGAGCCTCAAATGGAGCCATGTGAATACTGGAATGGTAGTTGTTATTGTATGCAAACTCGATATGAGGAAATTGATCATCCCAACTACCTTTGAAGTCAATCACGCATGCTCTCCACATATCTTCGAGATTATTATTTGTCCGCGCTGCTTGACCATTCGTTTGCAGGTGAAATGTTGTGCTGAGCTTAACCTGAGTACCAAGTCCTTTTTGAAATGACCTCCAAAACTGAGTGGTAAATTGGGTACCCCTGTCTAATATGATGGACAAAGGACCTCCATGCAACCGAACTAGCTCTCGGATGTATAGTTTGGCATAATCCTCCACCGAATTCGTAGTTTTGATCGCTAGAAAATGACCGGCCTTGGTCAACCTATCTACAACAACCTAAATGGAGTCATATTATCGACGAGTGCAAGGAAACCCTGTTATGAAGTCCATATTGATTTCTTCCCACTTCCAAGTAGGAATACTGATATCCTGAAGCACCCCAGTCTCTGATGCTCAACCTTTACTTGCTGACAGTTTATGCACTTAGCTACAAATTCTGCGTTGTCCTTCTTCATGTCATTCCACCAATAGACTTCCCGTAAGTCACGGTACATCTTGGTGGCACCTGGATGGATTGAATACCTAGATCCATGCGCCTCGTGTAACATCTGGTTTCTTCAACCATCAACATTTGGAACACATAAATGACCCTGGTATCGAAGCACACCATCTCCCCCTTTGGAGAAGACCTCTACCTTTTGATTTTGAACGACTTCATTTAACTTTACCAAAATAGGGTCCTCGTTTTGTCTAGCTTTTACATCAGTCACCAAAGACGATTTTTATCCATTCTGAACAATAACACTGCCATCGTCAAATCAACCAAACGAACTACCAACCTTGCAAGTTGATGCACGTCTTGCACTAGATCCTTCTTTCCCTCATCCACATGGGACACACTTTCATGGAGAGTCTACTAAGTGTGTCCTCTACTACATTAGCCTTGCCCAGATGGTAAAGCACACTCACATCATAGTCCTTAAGTAGCTCTAACCACCTCCTTTGCTGAAGTTTGAGATCCTTCTGGGTAAACACATATTGTAGACTCTTATGATCCGTAAAAACCTCCACGTGGACCCCGTACAAATAATGTCTCCATATCTTCAAGGCAAATACCACCGCGGCCAATTCAAGATCATGGGTCGGGTAATTCTTCTCATGAACTTTCAGCTATCTAGAAGCATAAGCTATAACCTTTCCGTGCTACATCAATACACACTCAAGTCCGATCCTTGAGGCATCACAATACACCATGAACCCATCGGTGCCCTCGGGTAGAGTCAACACTGGTGCTGAGGTAAGCCGAGTATTCACTCTTGAAAGCTCCTCTCACAAGCCTCCGACCATTGGAATTTAACCTTCTTTTGGGTCAATTTGGTCAAGGGTGCTGCAATAGAAGAGAAACCTTCAACAAATATTCGATAGTAGCCATCTAAGCCCAAAAAGCTCCGGATATCTAAAGGGTTCACCGGTCTAGGCCAGTTATTCACTGCTTCTACTTTCTAAGAGTCCACTTGTATGCCCTCACTTGATACCACATGGCCTAAAAATACAACTGAGTTCAACCAAAACTCGCACTTGCTGAATTTAGCATATAGCTGCCAATCCTTGAGAGTCTGTAGCACCACTCTCAAATGAGCGGCATGCTCCTCCTCGCTCCGAGAGTATCTCAGGATGTCATCAATAAACACAATCACGAACATATCCAATATGGCTTGAACACCCTGTTCATCAAGTCCATAAAAGATGCAAGAGCATTCGTTAGTACAAAAGACACAACTACAAATTCATAATGACCATACCACGTCTTGAAGGCTGTCTTAAGGATATTGCTCTCCCGAACTCTGAGCTAATGGTACCAGATCTGAGATCTATCTTCGAAAAACACTTGGCACCCTCAAGGTGGTCAAACAAATAATAAATCCTGGGTAGAGGATACCTGTTCTTGATGGTGACCTTGTTCAATTGCTGATAATAAATACACATACAAAGGGAGCCATCCTTCTTTCGGACAAAGAGAACTGGAGCACCCCATGGGGACTTTCTTGGTCTAATGAAACCTTATCCAAAAGATCCTTCAACAGCTCCTTCAACTCTTTTAGCTCGGCTGGAGCCATTCTTTAGGGAGGAAAAGATATTGACTGCGTGTAGAGAAGGAGGTCAATACCAAAATCAATTTCCCTCTTGGAGGAATACCTGGTAAATCATCAGGGAACATTTCCGGATACTCACATACCACTGGAACTGACTGAATAGTTGGGGTCTCAAACTGAACATCCTTAACCCTAACTAGATGATATACGCAACCCTTAGAAATCATCTTCCTGGACTTAAGATAGGAAATAAAACGACCTAAAGGAATGGTTGAACTACCCTTCCACTCTAAAACTGACTCACTCGGAAACAGAAACTCCACTACACGGGTTCGACAATTAACAAAAGCATAACATGCATACAACCAATCCATGTCGAGAATAATATCAAAGTCAGTCATGGCTAACTTTACTAGGTCTGCGGAGGTGTCCTTCTACAATATTGTGACCGGGCAACTTTCTTACACCCGTCTAGCTACAATTGAATAACCAAGGGGGTAGAGACTGAGAATGGTTTTGACAGAATTTCGGGATTGACTCCAAAGCTACTAGCAATATAAGGTATCACAAAAGACAAGGTATCCCCTGAATCTAAAAAATCATAAACATCAAGGTGAGACACTCGTAACATACTAGTATCCACATTCGGTGAAGTCTCCTGCTCTTGACGCGAGGCGAGGGCATAGAATTTGTTTTGGTGTTGTCCGCCACCCACACCAGTGAATGTGCCCTGCGCTGAGCGTGCTAGAGATGCTGTTGGCCTGGTAGTTTGTGCACAACCTCTATCATCATCCTGTTTAGCAAATGGACACGCTTAGTGCATGTGGCCGGATCTACCACACCCATAACAGATATCTGAGTCGAGCAAGCACTCCCCGACATGACTCTTTCCATACCTCCCACTGGCTAGAAAGATGTGCTCTACCTGCATGCCCCTCTAGTCCCTCAAACCAGAGGACCTGCTCCTATGATCACCCTTGGGCCTGAATGGAACACTGGAAGATGATGGTGCTAGAGCTAGTGACTTTTGCTGAATCCAAAGGCGGTGACCAGCACCGGATCTTTGCTGAGTGAACCCATAGCTGTTTGTCTGGGCCCTTTTGGCCTCTCTCTCCCTCATATGTTTTTCCTTCATCTACTAGACGTATAAGACTATTGATGAGCCCGCAAGTGTACGGGTCGTACAAGTAATATAGTGGCTCTTTTTAAGAACCGGAATGTCGAACCCAAAAGGACTGGACTACGGGGTA
>JACEIK010002158.1:52696-63382 GCA_018107945.1 Datura stramonium | reverse complement strand
TCTACTTAGCACAGCTTGCAGACTCCCTGGGACACGACCTGCTCTGATACCAAGTTTGTCATGCCCCGCCTTAGGGGGTATGACTGGCACCTGGTGCCCTGTTAGGACCTGAACTGCTAGACTCCTGAGCCTAAGCATAACTGGTGCCTGGCTGGCTCTATCTTTAGATTCGTTGAATCAACGGGCTATATAACGGCTGTAAATACAGCCTCCGGTGACTGGGCCTATAGCCACCTGTCCTGTAACATCAGCTAACCAGAATGACACTCATATAGGGAAACCTATGCGGGCCGACAAGGCCACCATGTTGTCTAGTTATCTCTAACTCGATATAATGGATACTGAACATCTACGTGACCGGCAAGGTCACCACTACTATCTGAATACGGCCCCACACGTCCAACACAATCAACAACCTAAACAGCTAAACATACGCACGGCCCCATACGACCGGCACAACTAAACACAGGGAGATATACATATACAATCTGCAAGCCTCTAGGAATACTGATAAGATGGTCGGGACAGGGCCCCGACCTACCCGTACTGTATAACAAAAGAAAGGAAATAGACCTCTAGCTATNCACGAGGGATCGGCTCCTCGTCTATGAGTACCTGCAGGCAAGTAAAGCAGCGCCCCAAACGGGCGTCAGTACCACTGGTACCGAGTATGCAAAGCAAACTAAACACATCTAAATATAAACAACATAACTAGAAACTCTAAATAATAGGAAATATCTGGAACTGTCTGAACTGATAGAATCTGAATCAGGCTTTTCTGTACTGAGTGTAAGGCAGGAGTATACCTGTCGATGTGGTGATCTACTGTCTATTAGCTAATAAATAACATATATACATATACACATATATAAAAAGTAAGGACCAATACCAGTCCCCATAAGCCAGAAGGTGCCAACCAACAAACAATCTATATACCCCTACCCGGGTCAAAACCATCCCAAAATAAGTCACGTCACTCATCTACTAACTACGAGCACCTCTACCGGCCCCCTAGGTCTCCAGCTCGGGCTATGGCCTCTAATATAAATAACTATGTTTGAGCCCGGAGGACTCCTGTACTGTAAACTGTAAACTGTAACTTTGTCTGTATCTGTAATCTGTCCCCTGGGTGCAAGCGCACAATAGGGTAAACTGTACTGCTATGCTGATCAGCCTGATATGGGGAATGCTCCATCCCATCTTTGTCCTACTACGGACGACATGCCACTCCTTGGAGTGACGTATCCCCACCCTCATGGTGGGTCAACACAGTTACCAACCCAGGGGCGGCGAGGACGCTCAAAGGATGCCCTCATAACAAAAATAGGTCTCAATGAACAATAATCACATATGGCAAGCATGTTTGAACTGAAAATACTATCTGTATTCTGATTTCTCATTCTAAACTCTTTTCTGTGTTATACTGATTCTCATACTGAATTATACTGTATCTNTATCTGACTGTCTGATATTACTTTACTAACTTTTATTCTGAACATATATCATAATATTATAAACATGCTTGCTAAATTCAAAAACACGCTTGCTAAACTCGTATTGGACTCAATTCTCGACTTCTGAATTCTTTCTTCTATATATCACGCTATCTACTATGTTGGATTACTAACTTGCCGATGGAATTAGCTTTACATACCTTCGCTTCGAAGTTTCCGACTAACTG
This sequence comes from Datura stramonium, assembly GCA_018107945.1. Taxonomy (NCBI): domain Eukaryota; kingdom Viridiplantae; phylum Streptophyta; class Magnoliopsida; order Solanales; family Solanaceae; genus Datura; species Datura stramonium. The sequence goes on along the minus strand of JACEIK010002158.1, from coordinate 61,701 downwards.
GCGTAGTTCGGCCAATACTTCAGCTATTTCTCCCAACTGCATTCATATATATATCAATTAGAACTAAATACACTAATATTCTGAAAGAAAACATCACTTCGATATACATATAGTCCAAACTTTGGCTTATCGAGAAACGGTCGAAAACTCGCTATTTCTCGAAATCCAGAAGGGAGAAATACTCACTTTAGGGCTAGGAGTATATTGACACTAATTTGGAGCAATTCCACTTACCTTGGCTCGGTAGCACGACGATTCGTCGACCGAATTTCACGAAACTAAATCCGTAGGAATGCTCCTTGCTGCTAAATACCTCGGTATCTGAGATTAATTCGAATTTGGACCGTGTTTGATGGCGTAAATGGAAGAAATTTCATCAAATGACTTTGCACCCTCTGTTTCTCTCGTGGTTACTGGAAATTATGAAATGATAGTGAAATAAACCGAAGTGGGAGGCTTATATATAATTGGGACCTATAAGTCGGCATTCACAGATGCGATTTATAGAGAATCGCATTTGCCCTTACAACGCTCAGGAGCTTGGCGCTTTGGTCCGATCTTTTCCGGGCCTTTTTCTAGCATGTATGGCATTCACAAGAAACTCTTAACCAACATCTGCCGAATAGGCCATCTACATGTTAAGAATTTATGGAACAACACCTAATTCTCTACATGGGTATGATTTAAATATGTATATACTATTGAATTATGAGATCTGGGCAAGTTTTATATTGTTTTCAGAATTGAAAATCATGTTTCCATGTTTTATGAGTTAAAAGGCCCATCGATGAAAAGTTCACGAATATGAAGTTTGTGATGAATGTATGATTATGATGAGATATTATGATGAAAAGCATATTTTCAATCTACCCATATTTATAATCATATTTTCGATGTGAAGTAAGTATTTTTCGGGCATGTGAAAGTATTGGGTAATGCCTACATGGTCAAGTATGATTTATGAGTTTCTTGAATTAAGCTTACTACATGATTTTGGAGCGAAAAGTCAATTATCTTTAGCTTGTGGTATGTTTTGAGTTAAAGCTTCTCGTATGCACAATTTCATATTTGAGATGTCTTTGATTATCGAGCTGTCAATAGGCGTTTTTATCATTGTTGAAAAACGATGGAGAGCATCATGCATGTTTTTGGGGTATTATCTAGCACCCGAAGTAGGCTAAGGTCGATCAACCTATGCCTCATAACTATGCGCCAACATAGGTTTATACTTATATATATATATACACATATATATATTACTTCGGGTCCTCATACACATATATATATTACTTCGGGACCTCCCTTGTGAGCTATCCCCTGCCCTATTGGGCCACGAGCTTGATATCGATATCATGGTATTGTCCCTAGCCTTATCAAGGCTTTGGACGACTCTACCCACTTGAGTGTGATAGTTGGGACCACGTAAGCTCTATTCTGGTATGTTGATTAAAAGACAAGTCTCCCATTGTTCCTCATGATTTCAATTATGCATGTTCATCATTCATGAGATTTATACATCTATATATGTTCTAAAGCAGGTTTGACTCAATGTTTAGTTTTACTCATGACTATCAAATTTCAGCTTTAAGTCAATCGATTCAGTTATGATGCTATGTTATGTTATGATGATATCATGATTTCGGAAAGAATGCATACAAGTCCTACTCTTAGATTCTTATTCATTATGTTTTAAATTATGCATGTCTTTAAATGATTTTACTTATCTAAGCGGTTTTACTTACCTTGCATACTATGTACATTCCACGCACTGACCGCATACTCTATGCTGTATCGTTTCATGATACAGGACCCGACACTCAGACTCAGTCCCATTTATAGCCAGTCTTCAGAGTTAGCATCTTACGCCTGTTGGTGAGTCCTCATCTCCCAAGGACCATGCTTATTCATATTTCTCTATGTATTTTCACTTTCCAACTTTATCGAGTTAGATGGGGTCTTGTCCCATCAACTCATCATGTTTAGAGGCTTTTTAGACAAATGAATGTATTCAGCTTCAGATTGTGTATTCTGATGTTATGTTTATTTTAAACTTCATCTACGATTATTATGTTGACTCATCAGTTTTAGTATTTGAGTTATATGTTGACTCGTCAGTTTTACTATCGGGGCTCCTTGTCCCGTGTTGTGATCCGAGCCTCCGTCCGAGTCATGACAGTCACTTAACTAGTCACTTAACTAGTCGTGAATACCCTCTAAAACTCATGTTTTCCACCAATTTTTTCCACTTAACGGTTCACTTCACGATTTGTTAGGTGACTTAACGACTCACCTGACGAATCGTTTTGTGGTTTGGTGCAATTTCACTAAATTGCTCATAACTTCTTATTCTGAACTTTGATTGCCACAAGGTCAGATGCATTGAAAAGAAGAATCAGAGGGCTTCAATTTGATATATTAAATTACCCAAAAAAACTTTGGAAAATGGGATTTACGGTCATTAGAAGTTGACTCTTGATAAAACTTATACGCAAATTCAATCAGTAAGAAGGCTCTCAACTCAACTTTGTGCTAGAAGTTCCTTATGACCTTAATTTGTATCTATTGCACTTCTCACACTAGGGGATTAATATTAACACCTAGTATCCATATAATTCATTAGGCTCGAACCTATCCATATACCTAGAAGGGTTTCAAACTTAGCCCAAAAGTCTGGGGCATTGAAATATCTCAATCCACTAGTCTTGGGTCTAGTCTTAGAGAGTTTTAGGGTGTTAACTGTTGATTCTTTACTAGGTCCCCTATAATTACATGGACAATATCTCTTATAATGTTCCATTTGTCCGCATCAAAGACATGCATCAATCTCTCTCCAACATTGGCCTGAATCAGCCTTGTGACAACTAAAGCAAGTTGTTGTAGTGCAGTTGGTGTGTCCAGTCAATGGTGTAGAGATTTTATGGTTCTGTTTTATGGGAGCACTAGATGACTGGACAATGGAGGCACCCTCATTCTATGCGGTCCTCAGATGACTTTGAGATCTAGAGTCATGTCGTGTTTGAATACCCCCTTCAAAAGATCCTGCAGTTCTTGTTCTCTTATTTTGTGCTTTAGCTACTCTTTCTTCTCTCTATCTAGTCTCTACCTCTCTTGCAACATCCATTGCCTGCGAGTAAGTTATGTATCCTTTTGTCAAATTTGAGGCCAATGGTTTAAATAATGGATCAATCATACCTTGTATGAACCTCTTAGCCCATATAGAATTACTCATCACATATGACGCATGTCAAGACAAACGAGTGAACTGGATATCAAATGCATTCACTGACATTTCTAGGTTTGTCTCAATCCCTTAAATTGTATCGACAAAGCATCCCTTAGGCTCATGTGCAGGAATTGATCAGTAAATGCATCTGAAAACTCCTTCCACATCAATGGACATGAGTTACTTGGTCGCCCTACCTTAAAAGATTTAAACCATTCTTCAGCTATATCTTGCAAACGATAGGTAGCCAACTCAACCGACCTTGTGCTGGAACACCCAAGAGCATCTAAGCCTTTCTGAATTCCATCCAAAAATAATAGAGGGTCTTCAGTCTTACTAGCCCCCATAAGCACCGAAGGTTTTAACTAAAGAAACTCTCGAATTGACCTATGGAGTGGCTCATCGGATGGATTATGTCTGTTATTTCCTCCATGCATCATATTGACCCGAGGTTGCGTTTGGATTTTCTCTAGATTTCCATCGCCTGTTGAAACATTGCAACTATCATGTCAGCAGTAGTACCATTTTGAGGTTACGTCAGTGGTATCACCATATATTCAGTAACTTGATGGACAGTCTGCCTCGGCGGTATGCCCCGACCTCTCCGTCAACCCCAACCTATGTTTGGTGGAAGCATGAATCTATCTGTCATATGCAATCATATCAACGATGTTACATTTTTACTTTGCTCTAGACCACACATAACCTTATAAGATTTAACAAAGAATAAGAAAGACATCCTATTTGACTTCTGTAGAGTCTCGATCGTGCATATGGTGCACAACATATACACAATTAAGTCTCCATTAAAATTGATGCTCCTTAAGTCAAACTCTAAACCTAAGGATCTGATATAAACTCTAAACCTAAGGCTCAACAAGCCCGACAAACAAGCCTGGACCACTATCGTGCTAAAAATTCACCAGAGTTTCCTCTGTACTGGAGCAATCCATAAATTTAGATCTGTCACCACTTGGTAAACAAGAATCCAACATACTATAATACCACCATAACAGGCCTACACAGATATCAAAACCATAATTAGTGACATCCACGAGACTTTAGAAGTCTCCAGTCACGCTATTACTAACACAAGCCAAAATCAATTTACAAAATAGACTCTAGAATTTAACTAAACTAATATACTAAATTAGTCTAAACAAAATGTCGGCCCACATGAAGTAAATCCAGGATTACTGGATCAATCGTCAGCTCTATCCATCCCTCTGTCAAGCCAAGAGGCGACCTCAGCTAAATTATCTGTAAGGGGGAAAAGAAAGGAGCGAAGTCAGTCACACTGGCTGAGTGAGTAATAATATCAATCATAACATTTATTTAGGATAAACATATATTAAAAATCACGCAGTTTATAAAACCATCAACAATAGCTTATTCCAATCAACATACTATTTAATGTATGAAAACTTTGTTCACACTGATTCAAAAACATAATAATAACAATCAAAAAAATCATATGATATTTATTAGGAAGATCCTATGCCAGTATCGAGTATACCTTATGATACTATGAATTTACCATAGCCATCTAACTACCCCGTCAGCTAGGTTTCCTTCTAGAGAGTCTTTGCACAATATTTATTTTTCCTACAAGGTGCACCAGGTCTAACGATTCCGATGTTAGATAACGGTGAAACTGGAAAAGTTAACTTCCTAAAATATTTTATTTATAATGTAACATATATTTATATTCTTTTTGTATCAATCCTAAAAATTCACAAATATCATAACTCGTAAATAACATACACATATAAGAATAGCCAATATGTAAATTCATGGTGAGAATGATTTGATTTATTTCAAATACTTGATCATACTATCGCTAGTCCGTGCGCAAGTAGTCAATTTCCAAATAATACATTTCAACGTAGGAAAATAGATTAAAACATACTGTAGTTAAAAACTAACTATGGAAGAATTATCACTCACTCTACATTTGCCGAATAACTCAATTCGCTTCCTTGAAGTCTCAATTATCTAAAGAAAATATAGTGCAATATTTGAGTATTCCTTATCCTTAAAATGCATAAAATTATTTATTCCTTGAAAAGAAATCTATTCATCTCGAACCCAACCAATTGTTTAAAATTAATTATAACTAACTACCTTAAAAAATTTCTTGTCTTAGAGCTGTTATGGAAAAGAAAGAAAACAATTAAATAAAATAAAACCTATTATATTGCTATTGTTGTAAAAGAATTTAAGCCTATTTTGCAATTCTCCAAGAAATTCTAACTTAGTTCATTCTATAACCCAATTGTTTAATCCCATAGAAAGGGTGAATTTAGCGGTGAATATGTAGGTCAAAATTTACCTGCAGCAGTCAAGTATGGAGGAAAGAAATTGGTCTCCTACAAACACTGATTTTTTCCCTACCTCTCCGGTCTTCCTCTTTTCTTCCTTCTCTCTTCCTTATCTCTCCTCTTTATGTCGTTTTTTTTCTGAGGAGCAGCTATCATCGTTGTTTTTTTTTCCTTGGTGCAATTTTGTTGGACAACTTCACGTTAAACCAAAGCAGTTCTTTATGCCAAAATTTTCACCATCCCTTTTCTCTCTCAGTTGCTATTTGTTGATATTGACGAGGTGATTTATTAACTTAACACTTAGGTAATTTAATGGATTGGGTATTAGATCCAGGTTGTCTTAATTTAAATAGGCCAAGCCAAATTCATTTAGTCATTACATTCCAACAAGTACAAAATGTATTTTGTGATTGATTTGTATATTTAGCTTGTGTTCAAGAGGTCTTAAATGAGTTTCGAGTGTTTGTTCAAAGGTTGGTATTTTGACGTTATTGAGATTAAATAGTACAATATGAAGTAAATTAGCACAAAATGGTATTTTTATTGAATCATTATACTGGTCTGAGGAGAATGTTGCGAAATTTGATCCTGAATAAGTCATGTGCACAATGTGTTAGTGAGAATGATATATGTATGTCAGCTGACATCTAGAACTTGCCTACAATACGTGCAAAGTGAAATGATGAGTCTTATTAGTTTAGAAAATGATATTTATGCGGGTAAAAATAATATAATAGGAAGGAAATGAGATTTTTTTATCTTTTTAGAATTTGAATAGAAAAAAATATTCTTTTCAAATTGCTTATATATAAAAATAGTAATTTTTTATGCATAAAAATGAGAATCTCTTAGAGAAAATTAATAAAATTAAAAATATTTACAAAAAACTAAAAAATTATTTCTCCCAATAACAAGTATAGGACGAAATGATTAAATCGAAATGCAATTTTAAGTTTGAATTGTGGAAGTAGGCTATAAAAGGGTGTGGGAATTAATTTCCCTCCTAGTATGGAAGAAAATTCCAGGCTATATCGAAGAGAGAAGTTCCATAAATATAGCAATGGCATTTCNTCACCACGAGGGACACCATGACTCGTGTTGTATCCAACGGCTCGTGGTATGGAAGAAAATTCCAGGCTATATCGAAGAGAGAAGTTCCATAAATATAGCAATGGCATTTCCAAAGAGGTGGGACCAGTTGATGAGGAAAAAAATGTCCACCTGTCCATGGAAATTCCACTTACCACGTTTCTCATTATCTAAAAATGGTGATGTGATGTTAATCCTTGTTTGGCTTTATGTAATTTCATCTTCATATCATATGCTTGAATCATTACAAGCATATCTAGCTCAACAAACAAATTTCTATATTATTTTTTAAATTAAGAAGACTCACTATTTCGTTTTGTACACATTCGAAGCAAATTCTAGATGTCAACTGAAATGCATAGAATATCACAAAATTCTCACTTAACACATTGATACATAACTCATGTAGGATAGAATTTTCCAGGTCTCTGCTTAAAACAGTTAAGAAGACTCAAACATTTACTACATGTATACACAAGTAAAGATATGAGCCTAGATGTCACAACTAAGGAATACTACTCCCCTAGAACAACAAAATCAAAAAGATTTCCTCTAATTAGCACAACGACAAAAGATTCTAAACTCTTAAGAGTTAAAATATTCTATATCCAGTTTAAGCAAAACACTTATAAAAAAACCGCGATATAAAAAAAACTAAGGAGGAATTGTTACATTACTTAAATAAAATAAAAGACATTTTAGAATTATTCAATACTAAACTACGAATAGGAAAATAATACAATTACTGATGTATTATAGGACAATTAGATTTTAGAGTTACAGTTACAGACCAAAAAATTAACTGCAAAGATAACCAAATAAAATAAAACTAAAAGACGAACAAAAATAAAGCATAAAAGAGGAGTTCCACTCCACTCTTAAGAAAAATCATTGTCCTTAATGCTTAACAAAAACAAACAAAGGTGTGAAAGGGATTTCCTGAGGCTTTAATCCAAGTCACCGACACCATCGTCGGACCCTTGTTAAGACCAAAAATAGCCTCATCATGAGTTCAAGTGGGACTTGTTGTGCCATCTCCTCCCAAAAATAGCACGAACCCGCAAATCCTGAAACAACAGTTGATTGGACTACTCTATGCGGGTCTGTCGTTGCTCCATGGTAAGTGCGACATTACATTCACCTACTGAAATCATGATGTAACACCTCTATCTTCCGGAACATCTTGATTAAATTAGAATTTTAAAAAAAATATATATTTTATGCCTCATTATTTATAAAAATCTTGAACTATAATATATTGATATATATAGGTGTTAAAATTGTCAAAGTTTTATTTATTCTATTAATATTTAACGAGAATAGTAAATTTAGCCATGTAGAGAAATTTGAGACGGTATATTTTTGAACAAACTCGAATGTCAAATTTATCGATTAGCTCGTGTTGTGATTGTTGACATCGTCCCACTATTTTGGTGGCTGTCTCGTATGGACAAGCTTAGTAAGAATCCTCTCCCTTTAATATTCATCTTATTATCATAGTTATGAATTTCTAAGTATCGTGTATATATATATATATATATGCACTTTGAATATAAGGTGTCTAGAAAAATAAATATTTTTACGCTATATGTAATTATTTAGTTGTAGATTCACAACTAGAATGTAAAATTTATCGATTAGCTCGTGTTGAGGTTGTTGTTATCGTTCCCGCTATTTTGGTGGCTGTCTCATATGGACCAACTTAATAAGAATCCTCTCCCTTTAATATTCATCTTATTATCATAGTTATAAATCTAAGTCTCATTAGATTCTTGTATCAAAATTCGTAGAACTGAATTCGTAGAAATCTTACTGTATTCGTGTCGTATGAGTTGCTTTTTTGTTGAAACTTTACAGATACATTTTTGGTGTTGTAAGCCTGGTTTAAGGTAGTATTTTCTTGGTATTGATAGCTCGGGTTTCGTCTAAGTTCGAGTCGTCGATGTGGAGGTATGTTAAGGCTTTTCGTATCTCTTTTTTGGCATGTTCCCCTCATCTTTGTGGATAGTTGTTGTCGTGTGGAGGGCTATTTTATAACCTTGTATTATTGACTCTTATTCATGCGATGTGGGCTTTTTTTACTAGTGAAATAGAGTCGGTTTATAGCTCAGTTGGATTTTAGACTTGTTTGCTCGAAAGGCACGTCAGTGAGTCAAATTGTGTTGTGAAATTGGATTGTTATCGTTGAATCGTGTGTAGTATTTTCGGTACACTTGTGGGCTGCTTATATTTGCTTTTTGTATGTATATTTGATGTTATTATACTCTTTGAGCTTGTGTGGTGCCTCTGGAGTCTCTATAATAACCTACAAGTCCATGATAATTTTTGGCTAGGTTGAGCCTGTGACTTGTCAGGACCCGCAAGTTCATGAC
>JACEIK010002158.1:34697-47876 GCA_018107945.1 Datura stramonium | reverse complement strand
ATATATTGTAAATATGTACTAAGATTTATTTAATTATATAATTTTTTTGAGAAATTTTCATAAATAGCTCTATGTAGGAAAATAATTACACAAAATAACGCTATTTACCAAATTTACATTAAATAGCGGTTTTTTAATACCTTTTTCTATAGTGATTAAGTTTATATTTACATATCCAACCCTTAAATCTCTCATTATAATGTGTCATCTGTTATACAATTAATGGAATAGCGTATCCAATTATCATGACCCGAACGTACACCCAGATCATAGACACGGGACAAGAGACCCCGAGAGACCCCAAGTTGACCCATGACACATGCATGCAACTAATCTCATTCAAATAAGCGGAATGATAATCATAAAAACACAATGGAAACATAATCATAGCATAACATTAGAAAATACTAGGCGTACACATAATCCGAATACTACACATGGTCTGAAAGCCTCTACAACATACGATGGGTTGATGGGACAACATCCCAAACTAACCCGAACAATGCTGAAACGTAAGATAACATAAAAGCCAATAAAAAAACCTCAAAACATGAGGACTCACCAATAGGCTGAGAATGTAAGCTGAGGTGGACTAAGGATAAGGATGAGCCTGAGATCCGGACCCTATATCATGAAGCGATACAAAATAGAAAGTATGCGATCAGTATGTGAAATGTACTGAGTATGCAAGGTAAATAAAACAGACATTTAAAAGGAAAAAAACTCATAAATGATCATAGGCGAAGGACATCATGCTTATATCATAAATTCTGTAAGAAAACATAAGGCTCAAGACTTCAAGTCATTTATAAATCATTTATTATCATAAGCGTAAGTAAACTTTATTAAAACATAACTTGAGCCAATGACATAAACACAATAATACATAAAACATGCGGAACAATTGGAGGACTCATCATAACCGACACCATCATGGTAGAACCTTTCATGATGTCCCATTGTCTCGCTCAAGTGGGAAGAGCCGACCCAGGCTTGCTAGGTGAGGATCATGCATAAGGCTTGATATCACATTTGAGGGGATCATTATCAATACATCATATCATTTACAAACCCATGGTGGCACGTGGTTATGAGACACCGGTATAATCCTTTGAATGTCGGGCTGCTCGGTGCTAGACACGGCTCCCAAAAACATGCACATAGGCTCATACGTAAATCAATAACATCATGCATTAAAATTCATTAGCTCAGATATAACATTTATCATCATTGTTTCCATTTTGAAAAATTCTTAGCCAAGAATCAAGGCCCTTTTCATCCGCCCAACATCATAAATCGCTAAATCATGAAATTCGTTTCATAAATCATAAATCATTCTTCATCATGTGGGCATTTCCCATTACTCCATCATACTCAATTCTTTCAAAATATTCTCATAAACATGGGTAACTTGAATTCATGCTTTTCCATCATCAATAAACTCAAAATATTGAATATTCATCATAAATAATCATTTTCATGAACTTCCATCAATGGGCATTTTAGATTTAAAAAATTTGGAACATGATTTTCAAGAAAATAATATAAAACCTTCCCATCTTTCATAATTCAACAATCAATACTCAATTAAATCAAACCCATAAAGAGAAATCACATTTTCATGCATTTGGGTAAAACCCCATAGACTTGAATAGGAGGATTCATGATTTTAAATTGAGATTTGGGCATGGGTAGGGAAGAATTTCACCCATTCTAAAACCCTACATACCTGGAAATGAATTGACTCAAACTTCCTTGAATACCCACAAAGAAATTAATGGAAACTTGGGGAAGAATACCTTGAATCTCCCTAAAATCTCTCTAAAATTCTTGCATGCGAATGGGCATGCATAAAGGACTTAAATCATATTATCATACCCAGAAAATATCCAAAACGACGTAGTTTAGGGTCTAAAAGCATAGAAAAGTCGAAATTTCTCTTAAAATTAAATCCTTGAAAACTATCCCAGACAGACCAACGACCGACCCAACGGGTCGTGACAACATACCACGACTCGTGGTATTGAGTCCTTGAGTCCACTGCTTCATCACATACCTCGGATCCTTCCCATGACTCGTCAGGATGAGTCGTTACTTCGAAGGACGAGTCGTTAGATCGACCGTCGCCAACTCCTTGACAAAATCTGACTTTCCTTCCCACGAGCCTCACAGCGACTCGTGGTGACTTTCAACGAGTCATGGTCTCCTCCCGTCGCCCGCACTTGAACCTTCAACCCACGAGCTACGACTTGAAACAATGGGTCGTGCCTCCTCATCATGAGCCGCGGAATTGCTCGTTGTTTCTCCTTCAGCCTAACCGAGTCCTTCCAACGACCGGTGACAATGACTCGTTGTTCCCGACAATGAGTCGTTACACCGTCCGTTGCCTCCACTGCTCCCCTGAACTTCCCAAACCACGACAGGTTGTGATGACTCGTGGTACCCTACCATGAATCGTAGGGTCACCCGTCCTATGATATTTTTGCTAGTTTTCTAAACTTTCCAAATTTAACTCCCGGGTCTATTCTTAGGCCTTTCTGGGGTATTACATCAATACCAGTAAATCACTATTTTTATGATATGAATTTTTTTTCCAAATATAAAAGAGTTTAAATCAAAATACCACATCTGCGTAAATTATAGGTTTGAAATCGAAGATTTTGGCGATCCTCTCTTTTTATCTAGTTTATCAACGTTTGAGATTTGGCATAAATTTTAAATTATTTTGGTGTATCAACATTACAACCGTTTGAAAATATGTCCAACATAACATTATTACTTTGTTATTAAGGTGAGTGAACTCTGGATAATGTCTATAAAGATTATTCCATCAATAGAATCTTTCACGACTCGAGTCTATACCCTGGACGAGACACAGTACTTTGAGTCACAAGTAACCCCAAGTCAACCCATGGTCTGTCATAACACTAGTAATTTGAGTAAACATATGCGGAAGCTTAAATAATAAACTCATTAAGAAAGATAGTTTGATAAAAATTCATACATTTGAAGCAAAATTGAGTGTCTGTGTCTATGTGTGAAAGCCATCTACAAATGATGAGTTGCTGGGACAAGCCCCCAGCTAACTCTAACGTCTAACTGAATAATAAAATATTATGCTCAAAAGATGAGGACTCACTAGTTGAAGATGCAGATATCACCGTAAGGAAATTGTCTAACGATGCTGAGGTTGAGAATCTATGCCTGTATCATGATACGATACAATATAGAAGGTATGCGTCAGTACTTGAATTGTACTGAGCAAGTGAAAGATAATATAAACATGTAGAAATGAATAACTGAACTAAAATGACATGACATGACCAACTCAAATACTGAAAATGAAAAAAATTACATATATAACTTATATGGTCAAATAATGACCCTAGTTGATGATCATAAACATGCCCTAAGTTTGAGATACTAATCTGAGCTAACTATACTAAAATGAACTAAACTGAGTAAATCTGAAATTGTACTGAGCTGAGCTAAATTGAAACTGTACTGACTAGTGAGAGAGTCTATAACCGACATAAAATCATGTGAGCTAAATGTGGAGTCCAAAGTATACACCCCATCGGCAGGACCCAATATACCTTGCCAGGGTATAAAGGCATGAGTTGGATGATCACAAATCTGGGGCCATAGGGCCAATATAATAACCTATGATGGCAATGTAGTTCTGAGAACCTGGGTGTAATGGAACCCCGATCCTCTTGGTGCTAAGTCCTACTCCTACTGGATAGTCCTAGTCTGACTACTAAGATGATAGCTCAAAACTGGGGTCCAAGACTAAGTCAGGGATACTTATCTAGAAGTACCCTGAAAGTCTTATTTGACTGGATTATGTAACTGGTGTCTAAGACTGGTCATAACTACTTATCTAGAAGAGTCGTAACCATCTAAAGAATAAACTAAAATCTGATAACTGATATCTTAGTCTAATAACTTATAATTGGGAGGCACCACTGACACCTCAAGAAAAGACTGTAGTCAAACTGATCAGCTGACATTTCTGAAAATACTGAGTAGGCTAGTATTTTGACTGAAACTGGACTATTATGAACTGACTAAGATAATCAATTCATATTAACAATATGGAAATCCCAACACTGATAGAATCTAGTAATATGGATAACTAGTCAATTTTTCAAGACTCTAATTTACTGCATTCAAAAGCTAGGGCTAGAATCCATTTTATAGGAACAAATATCAACATAGTCACAAAATAGTGGAATATAACTAAAATTATCATGACTAATATTTCACATGATATAGAAGACATCTGGCTGAAAACTCATTCACATTCGAAAAGTCAAGGATTAGAACTGATAAGAAAATTTAGATGGACTTTTGGGGCACAAGGGAAGGATAATTCCCTTTCTAAATTCTCACATACCTGGTGAAGAGATCCCAGAGATAATCCCTTGAGAATCTGAGAAGAAAATCTATTCCCCTAGCTTCTGCTCTAAGTTTTCTGAGAAAATTCTACAATTTGACTTCTGAGGGAATGAGAGGAATGAAGTATATATTTGATTAACTCTTTAAATTTCCTAAATATAACCTAAAACAATGTAGTTTATGCATTAAAAAGGTGGGAAATTACTAAAATATTCCTGGGAGAATATCTGGAAAAATTGTCGATAGGGGCCAATGGGCCTTAGAATGGGTTGTTGGTCGAAACCACAACACTTTGGAATCAATCGTTGGTATTGGGTCCAAAAACTTATCTCACTGGAAAGGGACCACGGGAGGATACCATGACTCGTTGGGATAACCAATGGGTCATTGGTACCTCTTTTTGTCACTGGTAGGGAAAATCTGGGTCCTAAGACAATGGACAACACAGTGACTCATTGGTAGAACCAACGGGTCGTTGAATCGACTTGTGGTAAACACCATTAGGGCATGGGACTTGGTTACAGGTGGTAGCAATGGCTCATTGGTAGGAACCACGAGATCTTAGTTCCACTCATTACTTCTGTAAAAAGTCAGGTAGGTTTTTGAAGTTGGGATCCAACGGACAATAGGGCGGCTCGTTACTTCTTCCAACGAGTCATCCTATGCCTCGTTAGGTCCCCCAAAGGAAAATATTCTGAGATGACAACGGCCCGTTAGAGTTGACCACGATCCATTATCTGGGTCATTCTGCAATAAAATTTTCTGGTTTCCCCTGGTGTTTCTTGCAAGATCTGAGTTTGTTCTAGGAAAGTTTCGGGGTGTTACAATATCTCCCCCTTGGGATTATTCATCCTCAAATGAAGGCTAAAACTGTTAGAAAACTTGGAAAAAGAGCTACAATTCCCAGAATTGAGACTATGAACTTATTTCTAGAGGAATGTCGGACTCCAAACTGATTTAACCATGCTAACACGATTGATGCAACTGGAATGCACATTGAAAATCTAAATAGAACTGATGAGTATGGAACTGAACAGAGTATTGAGGAGGAATTTATTATCTAATGCTGGAACTGAACTAGAAGGGAATAAATAAGGATATTTGGCCATCATGTCTTCTTCTACTTCCCATGTGGGTCCCTCAATTAGTTGGTTCCTCCACAAGACTTTCATCGAAATGACATCCTTGTTTCTCAGCTTACGAACCTGACAATCTAGGATTTGAATTGGGACCTCTTCGTAAGAGAGACTATCCTTCACTCCCACACTTTCTAGTGGCACAACAGAAGTGGGATCACCGATGCATTTCTTCAATAGTGACACATGGAAGACAGGGTGCACAAATGCTAACTCTGGAGGTAACTCTAACTCATATGCCACATTTCCAATTCACCTAAGAATCCTGTAGGGTCCCACATATATTGGACTGAGTTTACCTTTCTTTCCAACCTCATCACCCCCTTTATGGGTGAAATCTTCAGGTAAAACCAATCATCTACCGCAAATTTTCACTCTCTCCTCCTCATATCAGTATAGGATTTCTGTCGACTTTGCACTGTTTTCAACCTTTCCTTGATAAGTTACACCTTCTGCATAGATTCATGAATTGAGTCTAGCCTTATCAAGGTAGCTTTACCAACCTCAAATCACCCTATAGGAGATCTACACTTCCTACCATATAATGTCTCGAACAGGGCCATCTGAATACTGGAGTGGTAGTTGTTGTTGTATGCAAACATGATGAGAGGCAAGTGATCATCCCAACTGCCCTTGAAATTGATCACACAAGATCTTAGCACATCTTCTCAGGTCTTAATAGTCTACTCATCTTTTCCATTTGTCTGAGGGTGAAAAGTTGTGCTGAGCTTGACTTGAGTACTGAGTCCTTTCTGAAATGACTTCTAGAAATGTGAGGTGAACTGGGTACCTCTTTCTGAAATAATGGACAAGGTCATTCCATGCATTCTGACTAGCTCCCAGATATATAGCCTAGCATAATCCTTATCTAAGTCTGTAGTTTTAACTAGGAGGAAATGTGCTGACTTGGTCATCCGGTCTACTATCACCCAAATTGAGTCATGCTGCCGGGCGAGTACGAGGTAGACCTGTAATAAAGTTCATATTCACTTCTTTCCACTTCCATGTGGGTATGCTGATATCCTGAGTCATACCTCCCAGTCTCTGGTGTTCCACCATAACCTACTAGCAGTTCGAGCACTTAGCCACAAATTCTTCTGTCTCTACTTATGCCGCTCCACCAATATATATCCTGTAGATCATGGTACATATTAGTGGCACCTGGGTGGATAGAATATCTCGAACTGTGTGCTTCTTCCAGTATCTGTTGTCTCAAGTCACCTACATAGGGTACACATAGTCTACCCTGGTAACGGAGCACACCATCTCCCCATTTGGAGAAAGCCTCCACTTCTTTTTTGAGAACTGCTTCTTTCAACTTATGCAGTATGGGATCTTCATCCTGCCTTGACTTAACTTCAACAACTAATGAGGAATATGATCCACTTTGCACTACTACTCCGCCCTCAGCTGAATCAACCAACTACACTCCCAACCGAGCTAACTTGTGAATATCCTTTGCCAGGTTCCTTTCTGCTTTCTTCAACATGAGCCACGCTCCCCATGGACATCTTGTTCAGGGAATTAGCCACCACATTGGCCTTGCTCGGGTGGTGCAACACACTCATGTCGTAATCCTTCAATAACTCCAACCACCTTCTCTGACGAAGATTCAAGTCTTTCTGACTGAACACATGCTGAAGGCTCTTGTGATCGGTGAAAAAATCCATGTGAGCCCCGTAAAGGTAATGCCTCCATATTTTCAACGCAAACACCACTACTGCCAACTCAAGGTCATAAGTCGGATAGTTCTTTTCATGAACCTTTATCTGTTTGGAGGCATAAGATATCACCTTTCCCCGTTGCATCAAAACACAACTGAGTCCCACTCTAGAAGCGTCACAATATACTACAAACCCGTCTATTCCTTCCAGTAAGGTTAAAACTCCTGGAAACTCTTCTCAAATGCATCTGACAACTGAAACTTCACTTTTTTATAAGTCAACCTAGTCAGAGGAGATGAAACAGAGGAAAATTCTTCTACAAAATGTTGGTAATAACCGGCTAGACCCAAGAAACTTCTGATTTCAGTTGGGGAAGTAGGTCTTGGCCAATCTTTTGCCACTGCTATCTTTTGAGGATCTACCTGAATACCCTCACTTAAGATCACGTGACCAAGGAAATTCACAGACTTCAACCAAAATTCACATTTACTTAATTTAGTGAACAACTGGCGGTCTTTGAGCATCTGTAGCACTATCCTCAGATGGTTAGCATGCTCTTCCTTGTTTCTGGAGTATACAAGAATGTCATCAATGAATACAATGACAAATATGTTTAGATACTGCTTGAAAAGCCTGTTCATCAGGTCCATGAAAGTTGTGGGGGTATTAGTTAGTCAGAAGGACATAACAACAAATTCATAGTGACCATATCACGTTATGAAGGATGTTTTTGGTATGTCACATTCTCTGACTCTAGTATGTTGATACCCCGACCTGAGATCTACCTTGGAGAAACAACTGGCTCCTTGAAGCTGGTCGAACAAGTATTTAATCCTGGGTAGGGGATACCTATTCTTGATTGTGACTTTGTTTAGCTGACGTTAATTGATACACATTCTAAGAGTACCATCTTTCTTTCGCATGAATAATACTAGAGCACCCCATGGAGAGATGCTGGACCTGATGAAACCTTTATCAAAAAGGTCTTTTAGCTGCTCCTTCAACTCCTTGATCTCAGCTGGAGCCATTCTATAAGGAGGGATGGAGATGGGCTGAGTGTTAGGAAGAAGGTCTATGCTGAAGTCTATTTCCCACTCGGGAGGGACTTCGAGAAGATCTTCGGGAAACATGTCAGGGAACTCACTATCAACTGGAATTGACTGGATAGTTGGGGTCTTGGATTTGGAATCTTTGACCCAAACTAGAAGATAAATGCACCTTTTAGTAATGAACTTCCTTTCCTTAAGGTAGGAAATAAACCGACCCTTAGGCACTGAACTACTGCCTATCCACTCTAAGACTGGCTCATTAGGAAACTGAAATCTGATGAATCTAGTTCTGCAGTCGATTGAGGCATAACCAGAGTGTAACCAATCCATTCCAAGAATGAGATCGAAATCGACCATGTGTAATTCTACTAAATTAGTTGGAATGACCTTATTCAATATTGAGACTGGGCAGTTTCTATACATTCGACTGGTCTAACTGACTCACCAACTGGGGTAGAGACTGAGAATGACTCTGAGAGGACTTCTGGATTGATTTCAAACTAGATAGCTACATAGGGAGTCACGAATGATAGTGTGCCTTCTGGATCTAGTTGACATACATATATAGATGGAAGAGAAGTAACATATCCATGACCACGTCAAGTGAGCTCTCCTGATCCTAACGATAGGACAAAGCATAAAAATGGTTTTGGTGCTGATCGCCATCTATACCTGAAGTGTTGGCCTGCTGAAGCTACTGAAGTGTTAGACTATTATCTCCCCCATCTCGCTGATGGACATTCCCTGAGCGTGTGACCTAGCTGTCCACACCCAAAGGAACGCTCTTTTCCCTGAAGGAATTCCCCTGGATGGTTCTTGCCAAACTTAGGGCAACCTGGATAATGGTTGCTGATGTTGTGACTCTAGGATTGAGAGCTAGATGCTCCACCCTTCTGATCCTTGCGAGACCAGATAGTAGGGGCGCTGGCTGAAGTGGGTGTTGAAGCCCTCTGTTGTTGCTGTGGGCGGCTACTACCACCAGACCTTTGGTGGCCATAATTTGATTGGCCAGTCCTAGCCCCCTTATTCTCCCGCTCCATGTATTTCAACTTTTCTTCTTTAATTTGCTGGGCATGAATGATGAGGTTGTAGATGTCACTACCTTTTATGAGCATCGCAGTCCTATACTCCTTAAGGACCAACTTTGATACTCTGTTGACGAACTTAAGCATGCGATCCCTTGACTCAGCTACCATCTCCGGAGCATATCTTGACAGCCGCGTGAATTCCAGTGCATATTCCTCCACCGTCCTGTTTCCCTGCTTCAAATTCATGAACTCTACAACCTTAGCCTCCCTTAACTCCCTGGGAAAGAATCTTTCTAGGAATGCTGTGGTGAGCTCTTCCCACTCCACCAATTCCGCTCCTGCTAGTCTCCTTTCTTTCCCCTAATCGTACTAGATCTAGGCTACCCCTTTCAGCTGGTAGATAGCTAGATCAACACTCAGTGGAACTAACATCCATAATCTGGGTGATCTTCCATACTTCATCCATGAACTCTTGTGGGTCCTCTCCTACATTGGATCCATGAAAGGCTTGAGGGTTCATTCGGGTGAAGTCCCAAACTCTAGCAGCTACTGAAGATCCATTTGAGTTTACTGAAACCACTTGCTGGTTCACTTGGTTTGTGACTATCTGAGCCAGCAGCTGGATTGCCGCTCTGAACTAGCTGAGGACACTTGGTCATACTGAGGGGCTATTGGAGCTAATGTTGCAGGTTGGTTAGCGTTGCCGGCCCTTCATCCATTTCTGTGTCTTAGAGGCATGGTCTCACTGAAACAAAATAGAGAACGAGTTAGGAGAACATTTTTGGAATTGAACTTCAACGCATGATAAGGAGTATGAACAAAAGGGAGTTTTCCTAATAACATCTTGTAGCCTCCCCGTCATAAGTGTGGCATGCTTTACACCCATGAAAAGGACTCTACTTGACGCGACTTTAAGATATTTTAGGATACTCTAAACCTTTCTTTGATACAAAATTTGTAATGACCCGAGTCTATATCCTGGACGAGACACAGTACTTGGAGTAACAAGTAACCCCAAGCCAACCTATGGTCTATCATAACACTAGTAATCTGAGTGAACATATGCAGAAGCTTAAATAATAAACTCATTAAGAAAGATAGTTTGATAAAAATTCATACATTTGAAAGAAAAACTGAGTGTCTGAGTCTATGTCTGTAAGCCAACTACAAATGATGAGTTGCTGGGACAAGCCCCCAGCTAACTGTAAAGTCTAACTGAAAGAAATAACTGAATAATAAAATATCATCATTGAAAGATGAGGACTCACCAACTAGAGCTGCTGATATCACCGAAAGGAAATCGTCTAACGATGCTGAGGCTGAGAACCTGTGCCTGTATCATGACACGATACAACATAGAAGGTATGTGTCAGTACGTGGAATATACTAAGTAAGTGAGAGATAATATAAACATGTAGAAACGAATAACTGAATTGAAATGACATGAAATGACCAACTGAAATACTGAAAATGGAACAACTGTATATATAACTGATATGGTAAAAAAATGACCCTGGATGATGATCATAAACATGTCCTAAATCTGAGATACTGATTTGAGCTAACTGTACTGAACTAAACTGAACTAAGTAAATCTGAAAATGTACTGAGCTGAGCTAAACTGAAACTGTACTGACTAGTGGGAAAGTCTATAACCGACATATCACTATGTGAGCTAAACATGGAGTACGATGTATACAACCCACCGGTAGGATCCAATATACCTTGCAAAGGTATAAAGGCATGAGCTGGGTGATTAAAAGACTTGGGCCATAGGGCCAATATAATAACCTACAGTGGCAACGTAGTTTTGGGAACCTGGGTGCGCTACAACCCGATTCGCTCGGTGCTAAGTCCTACTCCCACTGGATAGTCCTAGTCTAACTACTAAGCTGATAGCTCAAAAATGGGGTCCCATACTAAGTCACGAATACTTATCTGGAAGTACCTTGAGAGTCTTATTGGACTGGATTCTGTAACTGATGTTCTAAGATTAGTTGGAGTTGCTTATCAGGAAGTGTCATAACATTCTAAACAAATTGAAATTTGATAGATGATATTTGAGTCTAATAACTGATAACTGGGAGGAACCACTGACACCTCAAGAAAAGACTGTAGTCAAACTGATCAGTTGACATTTCTGAAATTACTAAGTAGGCTAGTATTCTGACTAAAACTGGACTAGTATGAACTGACTACGATAATAAATTCATATTAACAATATGGGAATCCCAATACTGATAGAATCTAGCAATATGAATAACTAGTCATTTTTGTAAGACTCTAATTTACTGCATTCAAAAGCTAGGGCTAGAATCCATTTTATAGGAACAAACATTAACATAGTCACAAAATAGTGGAAATATAACTACAATTAGCATGAATAATATTTCACATGATTTAGATGAAATCTGGCTGAAAACTCATTCACATTCGAAAACTCAAGGACTAGAACAGAAAAGAAAATTTAGATGGATTTTTGGGGCACAAGGGAAGGACAATTTCCTTTCTAAATTATCACATACCCCTTGAAGAAATCCCGGAGAAAATCCCTTGAAAATATGAGAATAAAATCGATTGCCCTAGCTTTTTCTTTGAGTTTTCTAAGAAAATTCTACGTCTGACTTCTGAGGGAATGAGAGGAATAAAGTATATCATCGATTAACCCTCTAAATTTCCTGAATATAACCAAAAACGACGTAGTTTAGGGGTTAAAAAATGGAAAATTACTAAAATATCCCTAGGAGAAAATCTGGAAAAACTGCCGATAGGGACCAACAGGCCTCAGAAAGGGTCGTTGGTCAAAATCACGACATAGTGGAACTAATTGTTGGTCTTGGGTCCAAAAACTGAGCTCACTAGAAAGGGACCATGCGAGGATACCACGACTCATTGGGATAACCAATGGGTCGTTGGTACCTCTTGTTGTCACTGGTAGGGAAAATATGGGCCCTAAGACAACGGGCAACACAACGAATCACTAGTAGAACCAACGAGTCTTTGTATTGACTCGTGGTCAACATTGTTAGTGCTTGGGACTTGGTTACGGGTGGTAGCAACAACTCGTTGGTAGGAACCACGAGCCGTTAGTTCCCCTCATTGCTTCTGGGAAAATTCAGGTAGGTTTCTGAACTTGGGATCCAATGGACGACAGGACAACTCATTATTTCTTCCAATGAGTCGTCCTATTCCTTATTAGTTCTCCAAAGGAAAATCTACTAAGCTGACAATGACTCAGACAACAACCCGTTAGAGGTGACCATGATCCGTTGTCTGGGTCATTCTGTAATAAAATTTTCTAGTTTCCCTTGATTTTTCTTGCAAGGTCTGAGTTTGGTCTAGGAAAGTTTTGGGGTGTTACAGAATCATCATCAAGGAATATGTTTCGTACGAAGGACTTGTTGGAGCAATTATGAAGCAATCGGAAATTGATAATACAGTTAAAAATTAAAATAAAATACATTATTGAAGGTAATTCCGCCTCAATGGAGATAAGCAATGATATGGGAATGAAAACTGTATGTTGAGTTAAAGCAATTTAGCAGAGCATTTGGATTGTATCCATTGTGTATCAAAATTTCAGATAGGTTTGAGAAAAATGGTGATATCATAGATGTTAGTTATTCTTCTCATTTTGTGCCATTTGGTAATTTGGAACGAGTGGTTCATTCAAATTCAATGGATACATTAGTCATTACTTTGATTGAATCAGATGATTTAAAACTAATACACAAGAATCAGTTCAATTTTGTAATTTTTGATCATAAACAAAAATATATAAAAGCTCAGACTTGCAAGGACAAGACAACAATGGTTGCGGTAATGAGGCGATATACATTTTGTTACACCCCGTAAGATTCCCGGCATCTAGTCGGCCTACTCGCACGTTAGTTAAGCATAT